>JAEMOT010001743.1:438760-450839 GCA_019297695.1 Apostasia ramifera | reverse complement strand
AATTGAGTTATTGGATTGTGCCCATGTACAAAGAGGAAGAGGGAGACCAAAGAAGACATGACAAGAAACTATAAGGAGTGATCTTAATTACTTAAACTTAGATAAGAATTTGGTAACTGATAGAGCACAATGGAAATAAAGGATTCATGTAGCCGACCCCACCTAGTGGGATTAAGGCTTGGTTGTTGTTGTTGTTGTTGTTTATAGATATTTTTTTTATTAAAAGTTGTGAATGATGTGAAATAAAGTTAGTTATTTTGTTGGGATATGTGAGGGATGTGATATAAAGTTAGTTATTATATTGGGATATGTGAGGGATGTGATATAAGTTATTTATTATTTTAGTAATATGTGTAGGATGTGAAATAAAGTTAATTTTTAATATTAAATTTATTTGTGATCTGATATAGTAGGTTAAAATTAAAACAGATTAATTTTTAACTTCAAAATAAATGGAGCCTTATTTGTTTTCTCAAGATAGCTTTACATTGGAGTTAATTTGAGTTAAAATTAATTTTATGAATTATATCGTACATAAATATTAATAACAAATTAATTATTTTTAAATAATATATAAATTACTAGTAAAATAAGTATATTTAAATAATACATAAATTTTAATATTAAACTAAAATTTATTTTGCATTTTGAAATAACTAACTAATTTTATTTTATATTTTATAATTATTTAAAATAAATTAATTTTATTTCATATTTTTTTTTCAATTTTTTAAAATACATTTCATAAATCTAAAAACAAAAATATTATATAAATATTATCTTTTTTAGACTCCTGATACTCTATAGGAAAAGGGACATTTACATAAAGCACAATGTAATTATAAATAATTATATATTTCACTCTCAAAAATAAAATATTACATATATTTTACTAAAATCTTATAAAATTTTAAATTTTACACAGTATTTTAGGTAAAATCACACTGTACTCTAAATTCTTTGTTATAAAATCATAATTTATAATCCAAAATATTAAATCTTATCCTTTAAATTATTTTAATACTAAAAACTAAATCTTAAATTTTAAATTTTATATATTAAATTTATTTTAAATTTAATTTCGTGTAATAAAAAATTTTATTATGAATTTGTGAAGCTTAGACAATAGAAAAATTATAAAAATAGTCTACTCGGAGCCGAATTGTGGAATTTGAACAATTAATTAATTCTATCAAATTGAGCTGTTGGAATCGGATCAGATTCAGACTCGGGTCTAAACCCGCTTACTCTTTCCCTACATTTGGGAGCGCGGCTAATAGCGGAATATTCTTCTCCTGCGCTCAGCGCACAGCGCAGCTCGCCTTGCTCTCGAATTGTTAATCGCTGAAATATTCGACCGCCCCGCCCAGCTCTGGAAAATTTTCTTCTGAAAAAAAAGAAATGAATCACGAAAACTTGGAGGGAGAGAGAGAGAGGGAGATTAGAGATGGTAAAGGAGGGTTTAACAGGATAGGGAGATTGGAGAGGAAGGAGGAGATTAGAGATTGAAAGAGAGAAGGGAAATATTTGAATCCAAAAGGCAGTCTTTCGCGTTTGGCAAACCGTAGGAGTAAGTGAAACAATCTTTCCTTCAGTCGACCTTAATCTCTTTTAAAATGCCATTCATTCTCTAGATCCGTAATACTAACGGTTATTGGTTCAATTCCCCAATTATGTCATATTTAATTGACTTTGGATTGAAATTACTTAACCTGTTTTATTTAGATCTACATAAAAGGTTGTAATAAAAGTATTTTCGAAAAATTCTTAATGCTGAAAAATATGCTCATTAAAGAATTAATCGTTGATTAAGTAGCTACCAAGGCAAGTTTTGTTCAGGAAATTTTCCAAGAATTATGGTTAACTAGTTGATCAGCAGATAATGACGTTATTAGCAAGATTCAAGAAGGATGGGTAAAATGGTGAAATGCTTCTGGTGTGTTGTGTGATAGAAAAATCTCATCCAGAATCAAGGGTAAATTTTATAAAACTGTAGTAAGACCAGCGATGATATATGGTGGTGAATGCTAGCTTGTAAAGAGAAAACATATAAATAAAATAAATATTGTAGAAATGAGAATGCTAAGGTAGATGTGTGGATATACACGAAAGGATAGAATGATAAATGAGTATATCCAAAAGAAAGTTGGTGTTGCACCAATTGAGGATAAACTTAGAGAAAGTCGGCTTAGATGATTTGGACACCTAAATCGTAGGCCTATTGAAGCTCCAATTAGAAAAATTGAGTTATTGGATTTTGCCCATGTACAAAGAGGAAGAGGGAGACCAAAGAAGACATGGCAAGAAACTATAAGGAGTGATCTTAGTTACTTAGACTTAGATAAGAATTTGGTAACTGATAGAGCGTAATGGAAACAAAGGATTCATATAGCCGACCCCACATAGTGAGATTAAGGCTTGGTTGTTGTTGTTGTATGGTTAACTAGTTGATCAGCATTGTAACTCTAGTTGCTGTTGTTCTGTATGTGAGCATTTTTACTCTAATTGGTTATAATTTTCTCATCGAAGTTCATGTGTTTTGTAAGATTATTTTTATTTCTCCACTTTTCCTTGTTGCATATGTATGAGTATTTTGTTATTTTTAAACATTTTTTGCTTGAATTTTTCTGAAAATTTCATTTTGAAAATAATTTAATTATTATGTACATATAATGTTAGATCAACCAACTAATTTATTGATCAATGCCAAAATGAGCTTTTTCTCAAATCTGCTTTAAACAAGCATGTCTATGCTCATTAGTGAAGATTGAGTTGCATACTTGGCCAGTGGATTTTGCCGAATAGGTCCCCTAACATTGCGATGTACACATTGGTTGCTGCCCTTGTTTCTTTGTGCAACTTCAACACCCTTGTTGTATTTGGCAACTGCAAATCTTATAAAAACAACAATAGTCCTCTCCCTAGCTGCGTGTCTTTTCCTCTATGCATGTTCGTCTTCCATGCATCCTCCAATGTTGACATTGCTGCCACAACTGTGCGATGTTCTTCATCTAATCCCATCCTCAATACAGGCGATATATTAAATATCAATCTGATTTTTCCTCTTTTGGTACCTTATTTCCCTCAGTTGATTTTATAAGATATTATTTGCCTTCTTCATTTTTTACTAAACTACCCTATTTTAGCTATTAACTTTCTCTTATGATCCCATCATTTTATTTCTTTTCTGTTAATGAGAGGGAGTGGAGTTCACTTAATGAGTTGATTAAATATCTATTGTGCTGTCCCTCACCTCTACCTCTCTATCTGGTACCCTAGTGCATTTTCATTCTTGTTTAATGTAGGTATATTTTACCTCCTTTTGTCAAATCATAGTTCATTCATTCTGCATCTTGTTTCTATAACCTTTTCCTTGTCTGGTAAATTATGCTGCCTTAAATTCACCCTATAAAAGGGAAGAATTGATGGAAAATTTCTATGGCTAGAGGAATATCCATTTATTTGACATTTGTTTTTATCAATTCTTTGAAAAAGAAATATCACTAATGAGTGCCATGCCCTCACAATATGCTTGTAGATACGTGAAGGATACCATCCCCTTAGTATTTCAAGGAGCAATGACACAATTCCAATTGAGGACATTTAAAATAGTGCTAGATTTGATATATCACTTTTTAAGTAGTATTACGTTTTACCCAATTAATTTATAGTCATAATCTGATGAATGTAACCCATGGTGGTTGTGCATTGTTTGAGTGAGAATCTATTGATTCATCTTTTCACTTTCGATAGATTATAAATTGACTAATTATTGTTAGCATCTTTTGTTGCTTGTGTATATATATATTGTTATCTAAAAATTGAATTTTTTGATTTTAATCAAGGTATTTCATCTTATTTATTTGGTTTGTGCTAAAATCTTATTCTTATCACATTTTTCTAGGAGATTTCTGTACTCTATTAGTATAAGGTGCTTATAATTTGAGCAAGTATTTTATATATTTCCTTTTGGTTTGTAGAATTCTTCTTTTGTGTATTGGTACTTCTTTTCTATTGGTCATCTTCATCGCCCGTGGTAGGTTTCACTCCTTTGCTCACTATCCTACACTATGGATGTTACCTGCATCCCATGAAGGGTAGTATCTCTATTTGTAGTTTACATAATTTTTATGGCTCATTTTTAAGATAGCATCATCATACAGACTTATTTTCAGAATGTGCAAGGAAAATCCAAACTCCTAGGGTGGTGCAGAAACAATCAAGTTTGCACTAGTAAAATTATCTTTTTTTTTTTTGTTTAGCTAGTAAAACTATCTTACTTTATTATGAGATGTCTCTAATGATATTTACTTTACAAATAGATGTTTTATGAGGGGGGAGTTCATCATTTACCTACATCTAACCAATTACTTTTCAATGAACCTCAATTTAATTTTTTCTACAGGTATGGAAGCAAGCCATAGCTCTTCTATGTTGCCGCTACACCGCTGTAAAATTATACACTTGGTTTGTGTTTTCTTAAATGACATATTGTCTTCTATTTTGATATCTAAACAAAAGATGATTCCTTTTTCACCAAATTGTACCAGGTTAGGCATGCTCAGGGTATTCATAATGTGGAAGGTGAAAAGGACCATAATGCATACTTGACAGAAGAACTTTTTGATGCCTACCTTACACCTCGAGGCTGGAAGCAAGTAAGGGTTAATTGTGTTCGTACTTTTCGTAGGATAGAGTTTTGCTTGAGACATGTAGCACATCTTATGTCACATCCAAGAATTTGATTTCAGGTTTAAAAATTAAAGCTGATTTGGACTCAAAATAAATAATTTTGAACCTAAATATAAATATTTTAGACCTATTTATAAGAGAATAAAAGTTGAGGGACCAAATTACAATTTTCTATCAAATGGGATAAGGATGACACTGGAACCGCGTTTCCCTGCCCTTTCTCTGTGTGCCACCTGAGCGCCTTAGATAAAAAAAAAAACAAAGAGAATTATCTCTCTTTCTCTCCTTCTCTTGGTTTTCCTCTCCTTTCCACTCTCTGCTTTTGCCCGCCAGCTCTCTGCCGGCCCAAAAAAAAAAGTAGTTGCAGTAGCAGCAAGAGAAAGACGAAGAAGGAAAGTTAATAAAGTAGGTAATTCTTTCCCCTAAAATTAATGTTGATTTATTATTATATTTGTGAATATAAATATAATACTACGAAAATATGAAATTGTGGTGTTAAGTCAAGTATTCTATTAATTAAATATAGAAATGAGTTAGATTTGATGATCTATGAGGTGATTTAGTACTAAAACTTTTTTTGTATACTAAGAACCGACGAGGACGGAAAGTTGCTTATAATGTTCCGACGAGGGCGAGGAGTGTACGCCGGGCAATGTCTTAAAATGGAATCACCGATGCAAGGTGCGACTCCTGGTGAGGCTTTTAAAATAACAAGCTGTTGGGACTTTTGTCAGACTTCTAGGTGAAAGGGTATGAAAATGATAAATTCACATTACTAAACTGAATAATGTTACGATATTACGAAATTATGTGAGTTTAGAGAAATGAGAATATATGATGATAATTGACGAAATTATATGCTACGATTATATTGCTTTAACAGTATGATATACATGTCAAGGTGGAGTAATTTTATTGATTATTTACGTTATATTATGATATTTCTGTTACACATGCGAAGGTAATTTTAATATGAGGCATGCTATGTAATTATATTTATGTGAATAGTTATTGAGTATTTCATGATGTTATTTGTAACATTTCTTATAATATCTGTACATATTTTGAATATTCATATTATATTATTATTACTGAGATATTGCTTTACTCTATATTAACGGACTCCTACCATTTTTGGTGGCAAGTATGACACTAGAAGATCATGGGACATGATAAAAGATATCGAAGTTGCGGCAAGTGAATTTTTAAATTATATGTTGTATATTATTCAAATTGTATGTCTGACGTCTCGATTACTAGTAGCTCGGCCAATTGTAAAAGGAAAGCTCAGTATTAGTAGCCAGGACGTCACAGTACTGTGACGCCCATAGCCGAAGAGGGGAGGGAATGATCGCCAAGTGATATCCTAAGAGAAAGAAATTACTGAGGTAAAATGTGGCTCCTGGTAGGCTTTTAGGCTGAATAATGAGCGGTGAGAGGGGCACAAGAATAAATAGTCCCACATCGGAAAGGGAGAGAGATCCTTAGCTATATAAATAGATAACGTGATTTTAAATAGTAGAGACGCCTTTTAGGGCAAAATTGTGAAGCTAATGATAGAAAACTTCATAATTAAGCGTGCTTAGGCTGGAGTAGCACTGAGATGTATGATGACCTCCTGAGTAATACTAAAGTCATGCAGTTTTTCTAAAGCCAAAGCGGACAATATCTATACAATGGGATAACGAGATATTACAATATGATATCAGAACCGACCTCCCATAGTACGATGTGGTTCGAGGATGAACCAAGTGGAAGTTGATGAGCCTGTGATGCCCGTGGCCAAAGAAGGCGGGGAGTGATCGCCGGGTGATATCCTAAAATAAATGAATCACTGAGGCAATGCACGGCTTCTGGTAGGCTTCTAGGCCTAATAATGAGTGGTGAGAGAGGCACGAGAATGAATCATCCCACATCGGAAAGCGAGGGACATCTTGAGTTGTATAAGTAGATAATGAGATCTCAAATGGTAGAGGTGTCTTTTGGAGTAAAACTGTGAAGCTAATGATGGAAAACTCCATAGTTAAGCGTGCTTGGGCTGGAATAATACTGGGATGGGTGACTTTTTGAGAAGTACTCAAATCACGCAGTTTTTTTAAGGCTAAAGCAGACAATACCTCTATAATGGGATCACAGAATGTTACACTTTAGTAATATATGCCACTAGTATGTTTCGATTTCCCATTCTCTTGGGTGTGCTGCTTCACTTATATGCATATTAGTATTAAATTCATGCATATTTTGTCATTCTTTCTTGAGATCTTATTGTGCTTGCAAGAACATATGGGCCATAGGCCATAAGCTCAAACGTTTAGGTTAGGGGTGAGAACGATCCGAGTTCAATCCTAGTTGAGCACGGCTTAAACTCGGCTCGCCTCAATTTGATTCGAGTTCGAACTAGTTCGTTTCTACTTCGAGCTGGCTCGGGCCTTAATCGAACCAACACAAACTCTTTAAGAATTAAAACTTTTTTTTAAAAATGCCTCAGCTAGGACATAAAATTGGATCAACCATACTTTCAAAATCACTTAAAAGTTACCCTAATAACAACTAACACAAACTTATATTTAAGTAATAAAATCATTACAATAAATGATTGAATATATTATTAATATTTAAAAAAATAGAGATCAAGCCAAGTCGATCCGATCCGACCATAGCTTGTGGCTCCGCTCAATAAATTTGGGTCGAACTCGATTTGAGGTAAATATCAATCCAAACATCGAGTGAGTATCGATCTTCGAGCAAATTCTCACCTCTCGTTTAGGTCGGTTAACAAAGATTGGACATGGTATAGAGGTCTCAAGTTTGAACCCTAATGTCTCCCACCTATTTCTATTATAAGGTTAAACAAGTACGAGGAATCTATCTTGAATCCACATTGCAAATCAATAAGCTCCACGTGAGGGGGCGCGTAAGAATATAAAGTACTTCTAGGTCGTAACCTATAAGTTTAAGCTTTTAGTTAGTCAATTTGTAGTCTTGTCTTTGCTGGTAGACTTACAAACTGGAAGCTTTGGAGCTAGTATTTGACACTTATGAAGCAAGGAAATTTTTGCTGAGTTGTGAGCAAGCACTATCACCTATTCTATTTTTTGAGATGTATTTGTACATAAAATTATTTTGTTTCTATGTTTGATGTCATGTTTTCTCTTAACATCCATAAGCTAGAGAGAGGTTTCTAATGTTTCCTCAATTACCAAGGTTAATGCCCCAACACTTGCTCTATTGTTTGTTCCAAGCCTGCTAGATTTTGTGTGGTGATAGAACCTAACCAGGTAGGCTTTACAATTGGTGCTCATGTATCATGCTGCGTATGGCTTATAGATTTTTTTGTTTTTTCGAAAACTAGTTAGTTACAACTACATGAGTTTTTCTTCTCCATGCAGCTCTATTTCAAGCTATACTCTCTATGAGTTACAAGCAATTTAAGTTTAGCACGGTGATCACATCTAATACTATCTACTCTAGTGTGACTACTCATTGACGTACTTATGCTTCTATAGGTTAATGATAGATGTGGTCAAACCACCTTAAACATATTTGTTTTATCTTATCCTCCATGGGTGTCACACACATCCTCGCCCTGATGCAATCCTTCTAATACGATCTACTCTAGTGCGACTAATCATCCATTAGAGCATCCACATCTAAGCTACTCTATGTTTGTTGATGTTTTGCCACTTGAGAGTACAACACTTTGCTTCATGTATGGTAATCAGATGGTAGTCTAATAATATTTCCTCCAAGTTGATGGGCATACTCTTATCTAATTCTTGCACTTTAAGTATCCGCTTTGTGTGATAATTAACAACTTTTATATGATAGACATCTTATTCGATTCCTCCGCTTTGAGAATCTTGTCGTATTTCATAATTAACATTCATTATTTGGCATGATAATTTATACCCAAATCTATTTGATTAGCTCCGACTCACTCCTCATAGAATAGGTATGGGGATGAATTTCATATTCATGGGAAGTGTTTGTGCTTGCATGTGAAAAATTATGTTGGGCAGACATGGCAGACGAGATTTGGATTGAGGGCGACTCTGTCATCACCATTAATGACCTTCACCGGGCAGCCAAAGGACGCCCTTCAGAAAGGACCATGACTCAGATTTCCTACCTTATTTGTGCCTTTAAAGCATTTAGGATATCTCATGTATAAAGAGCCACAAAAAAGGGCATATTTTATAACTTCTTTTTTCTCTTTAGATGATGTTGAATGGCGCGGGAGCATGTCCATCCCATCTGATTTTTGTGTGATTCTCGACGATGATTGAATCTTTTGTACCTGATGTATTTTGTTTTGTTGTTATAGTATCATAGGTTACGGCCGAATTTCAGAAACCTTATGTTGGGGCGAGGCAAGTATGGATTTTTATCACCTTTATATGCCAGCCCGACCCACTTTTTTTTTATTAAGAATTAAGAATTTCTATGCTTTTAGGATGCTTATCCAAGATCCCAACTTCTAATTTTTTTTTCTTCTTTATTAAAACTATATCATTCATTGCAAATGATGTTTATTATGAGATATAAAAAAAAAATTGACTAGGCATTTTTTTTAATATTTTGGTGTTTTTATGTTTATCAGCTGTTGATGTAAACCGTCCTGCAAGTCTAGTATTGGGCATGCTACTGTTGAGTTTAATCAGTTAATATATATTTAAATATGCTTATCATCTAGAGCCTGCTAAATAATTTGGAAACATAATTTGTAGATTCATGAACAGCTTTATCTCCATTTTGTTTGGCATGCCATTTCATGTGAAAGACTTATCAAAAGTCTATATAAGTTACTTTAATTTTGAAATTCTTCACAAACTTCACGTATATTCATCGAGGGCTCAGAATTTTGTAGACATGTATTGATCATCAACATCAAGGAAACAATTGAGTTGTGAGATATTTTTGAAGATATAGAATTACATGTGTTGCAACGAAATTTCTGTTGTCAACCTTTCCTAATTGATGTGTACAGTGTTCTACCTAATCACACCTTCTCAGTACAAGCCCCTCTTCCAATCTCACCTAAGTCTGTCTATTAGGTATTCAGTAGATAGATTACTACCGTAGTGGTTTCCAATCAAGATGGCTAGTATGTTACATGAGCTTCAAACTTGCATGAACAAAATGGAGAATTTGTTGGTGAAGTTGGACAATGGTCAAGAATTGAATCAAATTATATAGTTAATGTGCCAGGATGGCATGAACTATTATTGATGTCAAGAATAAGCTAATAAATGCTTAAGTGCTGAAGAGAGAGAAAATAGTATTTTGTAGGTACTTGTGCAACTGAGTGGAAAGGTGGAAGCATTAGCCAAGTAAGAAGAATATCGTGCAAATGCACTGGCTCAACAAGGTTTTAGCATGAAGCCAAGGATAGTAAGAACTGTCAATAAAACTTCTATAAGTGCAAGATACTTGTGTCCTTGAATGTACAGTAGCAATTTTTGAAGTTCATTCGGGAAAAGTTACTTGAAGATAGGAGATAATAGTGTTGTCATTTTTCCCACAGCACTGTTTGCTGCATATTCCTAGTTATTGTTTGTCTATATATTTAAGATTTATTAAGAGGTCGGTCTCTACTTTTTTTTTCATTTCCACATTTGATCTCTGTTGATCAACTTTAGGATGTTATTAATGGTCATAATTTATTGGAATTAAATCTTGGAATCCTAAATAAATTTGCTATTATCTTATGTTAATGGAAATGAAAATTTCATAGTTGCCTTAGCTGTGATTTTAAAATAGATAATGCAAGTCTCGATAATTATGTGATGATAGGCTCTTAAAGGTTTACAGCTTTGTTCTTTATAGGGCTATATATCCTTTTCATTGTTAGTCCGGGTTTACTCGTGCATCCACGGAAGTAATTCTGTTGTATCTTGTGGTTTAATGCCATGTGATTAATTAGACCACCAATGACAACTATGATATATTTATTTATTTTTTCACTTTACTAAAGGTTCTCTAATTACATCAAAGTGGTGTTAAAAATCAGATACGATAGGAAAAGTTTCAATGTTGTCTTGGGAATTTATTCCTGAAAGAATTGAACTAGAGGAAAATAAAAAGAAAACTGTTATCTTGTAGGTTAATAGTGGCTTTGGGAATATGGAATGGAACATGATTTTTTGTAAATTGTTTTTTAACCTTTATACTTGATTTGAAGCTTGGTTTAACTTTTCTAATATCTGCATGGCATTGAACATCTATTTTCAGCACCCCTTGTTTCACTTTTTTAGCATTCTCAGATTGTTCTCCATACTATCAGGTTGATAATTTGCGTAAGCATGTGATTGCTTGTGGACTGTCTAAGAAGATTGATCTTGTTATTACTTCTCCTTTGTTGAGGTACTTCTATTGGCATTGACATTTCTGCTAATCCATAGTAATTTAGTCCTATAGTTTAGCTATTTGTTTGTGGATTTTTTATTTGGGTAAAAGTTAATCTCTGATGTGATATTTTTGTTATGAGAATTGTGAAAGATTTAAATAAAATTAATTTAATTTTGAGATGTGTGTAGGATGTAAAATAAATTTTTTTATTTTGTATAGTTAGAAAAATTGAGTTATTGGATTTTGCCCATGTACAAAGAGGAAGAGGGAGACCAAAGAAGACATGGCAAGAAACTATAAGGAGTGATCTTAGTTACTTAAACTTAGATAAGAATTTGGTAACTGATAGAGCGCAATGGAAACAAAGGATTCATGTAGCCGACCCCACCTAGTGAGATTAAGGCTTGGTTGTTGTTGTTGTATAGGTAGTAAAGTAAATTTGATTTTAATATTATAGTTTTTGTAGATTTTAAAATGTTGTTAGTTTAAAATGTGTGTATGATATGATCTATAAGGTTAATTTTAGTTTAGGTTAAAGTTAACCTAACTAAACAAACAACCTTATTCTCCCGAAATGATTCTAGGAATGGTTTCCTATTAGACATGGTCAGTCACTGTTGACGTAGGATGTGGGGGTCCCAGGAAACACCAAAGAGAAAGAGAGTTCCGGGAGACGGCGGCGCGCAATAAGGGGGTGAGCCTGTTAATGGAAGCTCAAGGAGAGAACCAGTTCAGAGCATTCAGAGAAACACACAGAGATTTAAGGTGGTTCAGGGAGAAAATCCCCTACGTCCACCGATCGATCGGCGAAGAAGTTTCACTAATAGGAAAAGGATAGCCCTGAAGGCTAGTACAAAAAACTTATAGGAGGAAAAGAGAGAAAGCGGGAGAAAGAGAGCTTTTTTGTTCTCAAGCTCCTTTTTTTCAAGAGGTGATAGGGGAGTTCTGCTCTTCTTGGGGTCAGTCCTCCTCCTTTGTCGGTCTTGGAGAAGGCCGGTAGTGGTGGATGAAGCAAGTGACCTCTCTTTGGCTGGGACTG
>JAEMOT010001743.1:417390-428457 GCA_019297695.1 Apostasia ramifera | reverse complement strand
GTCTGAGGATGACGGCCTGTTGCGCCGTGAGGCCGGTGACCATGTCAGTGAGGTTTGCGAGTATCCCTTGGAGCTCTGAAACACGGGTGCCTCTGGAAGAGGAGGCAGATCCGGCGCGTTGCCGGGAAGTGGAAGTTGAGGCTCCGTCGTCCGGCGCCCGGACAGAGGGTTCTTCTGCATGCACACTGCGGGCAGCAGAGTTGGTTTTGTGCGTTTTGGCCACCATCTTCCTAGGTCTCAATGAAAGCACCAGAAGATGTTGACGTAGGATGTGGGGGTCCCAGGAAACACCAAAGAGAAAGAGAGTTCCGGGAGCTGGCGGCGCGCGATAAGGGGGTGAGCCTGTTAATGGAAGCTCATGGAGAGAACCTGTTCAGAGCATTCAGAGAAACACACAGAGATTTAAGGTGGTTCAGGGAGAAAATCCCCTACGTCCACCGGTCGATCAGCGAAGAAGTTTCACTAATAGGAAAAAGATAGCCCTGAAGGCTAGTACAAAAAGCTTATAGGAGGAAAAGAGAGAAAGCGGGAGAAAGAGAGCTTTTTTTATTCTCAAGCTCCTGTTTTTCAAGAGGTGATAGGGGAGTTCTGCTCTTCTTGGGGTCAGTCCTCCTCCTTTGTCGGTCTTGGAGAAGGCCGGTAGTGGTGGATGAAGCAAGTGACCTCTCTTTGGCTGGGACTGTTCAACGATTTTTATAGCCGTTGGCGTGCGTAGCTTTACCCTTGTTTTCCGGAAGAAAGGTGATGGATGAGCTCCGAGCGCCGTTTATCTGTCACTGGAGAGATCTGCCGTTCGTACGGGAAAGCGACATCTTTTAATGCTGGTACTTCTTCTGGGAAAGAACGTCTGTACGGCGATCGGCGGGGTTAGGTGAAGTTGATTGTGACAGGCGTTACCTCATACCCTCGTGCCCGATGTTTGACCTGGGTCAAGAGTCCTGCAAAACCTGAAGCTGAGTCAGCAAATCAAGCAATCAAGTACAGGCCTGTCAGGCGCCACGTGTTCGGCCAGGATGCAGCGCAGGAACCACGTGTTAACAGTCACAATATTCATTCATTTGTCATTGACCATCATCTAGGGAATTAAATTAGTAGAACCATTGCTATAAAGAACTAAAAGCAAAAATCTCTAGTCATGATGAGTTTCAACATGTTTGTTGGTTTAGCGTTTATACTTATGAATCAAGCTACTTAAGGAATGATGACCACATGACAGTAGTCCGTATGGAAGTAACCTTTTTTGTTAAAAGTATGTCATGAGAGAAAATTATTAACAGTGAAGTGTTCTAGAATTAGTATATTCTATCCTTACGAGGATGCATCTTACAAAAAGTTCTCTTATAGTTATACTCTTCTGCGATTTGTTACAGAACAATGCAAACTGCAGCAGGGGTTTTTGGAGGTCAGAGCTTGGTGGATGGAGTCAAAGGGCCCCCTTTGATGGTGGAAAATGTTGGCAACAGTGATCATCTTGCAATCTCAAGTTTAGATTGTCCTCCTTTTATAGCTGTTGAAGCATGCAGGGAACATATGGTATGTTTTGCATCATAAAGCTATAAAGCCCTAAGATTTTGGTCGTCCATCTGAGTTTTCATATTTCCAACAAACAAATTACTTAATTCATGTTGTAGCCTCATATTTTCCAACCCCAAATAGTTTGTCACTAAGGCTTGGTTGTTGTTGGTGCGTTTCTTATGTTGCAGCCTCATATTTGTCTTTTATTCTTTTCCTACTCACTTGACCTTGTTGGGGAAAAATGTGCACTTCCTATTCATCAAATATAGTACTAAACTTTTTTCTAAAAAAGTATAGTACTATAATTATTATCCACATGCCCATTAATCAATATAGTACTAAAATTATTATCCACACTCTTATGGGTTTCCTATACTTGTATATGTTTTGATATTGTTTAACTACTATTTTGCCAAGAGGATGCTACTTATAAAAACTACAAAAGGGCTAAGAAGAAGGCCAAGATGATTGTTCGGGAAGCAATAACTAAACCTCTAGAAGATCTACACAAGAAGCATAGAACCAAAGTGAAAACAAGATATAGATTAACTTGATATCAAAGTAGAGGAAAGTTGAGATTTGAATAATCTGAGATGCATTAGCGATGAAAGCAATAGTATCTTGTAAAAAATGATGATATGCAGGAGAGATGGAGAATAATTTTGACAAGATCTTTAGGAGAAGCATCAAACTAGTTTAGAGGATTTGAATACTTTTTGCGAAGAAATGAATGCGTTCTAAACAAGAAGTTCAAATTGATTAAGTGAAAGGAGTTTTAAAGAAGATAAAGCACTATAAAGGTTGTGGGCCTGCTTGGATACCTATCAAAGTTGAAGTGAAATGGTGACTTGTATGCTTGATTAACCTGTATATCATCAAAGTGAAAATAATAGGAAACTTCCTCAACTAGTCACTAGCGTTCTCACATTATAGACAACTCCATTATACATGTTTTGATCACATTAAAATATATGATCTGCTCTCCTTCCTTTCAGATACCAACCTAAAATCCTTTCTTAATACTCTGTAGTATCCATTTTCAAAATCAATGAAAATAATGTTTTTCCTTTTATGCATTCTATACTTACCTATTGATCTTCTTACAAAAATGATTGCCCCCATCATTGACCTTCCAAGCATAAAACTAGTTGTTTGTCTAACATTGTGGTATATTTTCTAAACCAATGTTCAACAATTCTCCGATAGAGCTTCATGGTTTGACTAATGAGTCTGATCCCTCCATAATTACAAGAATGTTGAACTTCTTCCCTTATTCTAACAAACTAAGACAGGAGTACCCTTCCTACCTTTATCAAACTTTCTTAGTCCAAACTATCAACTTTCTTAGTCCAAGCTATCATATTCAGGAGTCTCTTAAGCTACCTGGCCCATTATCCACAGTAACAAAAATGCAAAGGAGCATGCTAATCATAGAATCAAAGCATGATAGGTTAACATGGAGTACTATGGGATGTGTATGTGATAGGAAGATGGTTAATAAGTTGAAGAGAAAATTTTGTTATTGCTATGTCATCAATTTTGCCATATGTGCCCAACAAAGCGGCAAAATGTGCATAAAATTAGTGTAGATGCGGCACAAACGGTGTCATGAATGAGTGTTCAAAATAGAGCAAATCACATTAGAAATGATTATACAAGATGTGAGATAAGCAATTAAGATAGTTTGGCCATGTTAATCATGAATCAATAGGGGCACTTGTACGTGAATGTGAGAGATTGCATGTCATTACAGTAAAAAGTGCTAGGGTCACACAATAGATTAGCGTTCATATGATCATTCAATGTGACGTCGAATTACTTGTACTCATGTAGAGCATTACTTTACATAGGTTGAATGGACAAAAAAAAATCTATTTAGCCAACAACAACTAGTTTAGGATTAAGGACTTTGTTGTTATTGTTGTATCATTTATTGTTTTATGTTGTGATTTAATATGCCCTTATAATCCTTGCTATGGTGTGTTATGGTTACACATTTCACCCGAGTCGACTAGGAGTTTTTTTTTCTAATAATTTGTGTTTCGTGGTAGCCTTTGCTAAAGGTACTTTTTTTGTATTGCTGCTATTACAGGGAGTCCACCCATGTGATAGGAGGAGAACCATCAGCGACTATAAAAAGCTTTTTCCTGCAGTTGATTTTTCACTGGTGAATTCTACTTTTGGTTTCGTAAGGCTTGGTTAAATGATAGTTATAACATTCTTTGCTCTCTCCAGATTGAAAATGATGAAGATATTTTGTGGAAACCTGATGTAAGAGAAGCAAATGATGAAGTTGCAGTTAGGGGAATGAAATTTATCAACTGGTAATTTCTTTTCAGAAGTTGTGATTTCCATTGGATTTCTAGAGTCCAAACTAAGAGATAAGCACATTCATTTGATAAAAGAGAGTTAAGTTGCAATTTCTTAAATCAATTATTATATAGAATATAGTGGCTTGGGATGTCAATATCTCAAGTTCGAGGGACTTTCAGAGAATTTGTACTAGAAAATAGTTCTTTTCCACTCAAAGTCAACCTGATAACGAAACTTTCGAGCCCTGTCAGCTCGACTTGAAACTAATCAATTTCAATTTGATTTTAAGTTTCGATTGTAATGCAAATTATAGGTTCTTTTGAGTAATAATATTAAAGTAAAATTTCCCATCCACTAGGTGGGATCAACTATATGAATTATTTGTTTAAACAGTGAATTTTATTGTAGAATGTGATATAGAAAATTCAGATATAAATAAAATAAGAATAAACATATTTATATACATTGATGTACAATTATTAAAATTGAATGGCCATTATGCATAATAATATTACAAATACAAATAAAAAATCAAGTAATTCATTTCTTATATCAAAACTAGTTAAGCTACAGTGATGCAGGAGTAAAATGAGTTTCTTAACCCAAAAACAGTTCTCTTATTCTACGCAGGTCCACAAAACTAATAACGTTTCATTTAGATTCCTCCCTCCCAGGAATTGTTCCACATGGACCTGCATCACTGTAGAGGTATTAAAAATCATTCTTCCAACAACAACAACAATAACTATGTCTTTATCCCACTAGGTAGGATCAACTGCATAAATTCTTTATTTAAACAATGAATTTATTGTAAAAAGTGATATAAAAAATAATTTTAATTGTACATCAGTGTATATAAGTATTTACATTATTTATATATTTAATGTATAAATATAGTGGCTTGGGATGTCAATGTCTAAGTTCAAGGGACTTTCAGAGAGTTCGTACTAGAAAATATAAATTAAATATATAAATAACATAGATATATACATTGAATATTTATACATTAAATATATAAATATTTATACATTTGTAGGATAAAGGCCATTAATTTAATAAATAAATTTTTATTTATATATAAATATCTATTAGTAGGATATTTCTAAGATATATAATACTTCTTGGATACCTATAGGATAGAACTGGATACATTTAATATTAATATTAAATTTATTTATTAATATTATATTTTTAATTAATACTAAATGTAAGATTCAAACCTATGAAAAACTTCTCTCTTATTTTTTCTTTATTAATATTTAAATTTGTTTGTTAAGATTTAATTTAATAAAATTAAAAATATATTTCTTATTATTATTATTAAAATTTTGTTTAGTATAAGTCAAAAATTTTAGTTAATTAAGTTAAATCAAATTTCTTTCTCCCTAACTACTTTCGAGCCTCATGGAAATGAATCAATCACAAAAAAAATTAGAACTGTAGCTCTTCCTCTATCCTGTCATCCTCAATGTCAATAGCTCTTATCCCCTCTTATTGTTGTGTTTGCAGTGGTTTTCTGGCAAGTAAAACTTTATTTTCTTTTATTCTCCCATTAACTTTGAAAAATGAACCCTAAATTTGCATCTTAAATCTCTTCAATGCCTACAATGTCTCTTCTCAAGTTCTTATATTGATTCTGTGAGATTTTTGTGCTACTCACAAGTTGTCTATATTTAAAAAATTAAGTTTGTTATATATTTTATGTATTTTTTAAGTATGAATTGTTAATTTTATTTTTATTGTATGTGACGTGTCATGCCATATTCATATCTTATTTTTATTGTATGTGACTTGTCGCACTGTGTTGTGTTTTCGTGTCCCCATATCATGTCTTTGCTTTATAGTTTGTATTTATCAGTATTAGTTTTGTTAATCTACTTGTTGTAGGGTTTGTTTGATTTCATGTTTATGTTCATGCTATTTGTATGAATATTATATATTTTTGTATTAAAGTGAGGTATGTATTCTTTGAACTATATTGTGGATATTTTATGTAAAAAAGTGGTGGAAGGTAGACTAGTCAATCCATATATTAGATAGTTTGTTCATGATATAACTACCTAAATAGAGACTGATTGGACCATAAATCGTAAAGTCTGTTCTTGATTAGACCATTGAGACAGAGAGATGAGGAGCACCAGCTATTGACCTGATTGAATTATCTGGTAACTCCAATAGGCCTCCCAATTACTCAAAGATCACTAGCTATTGATTTGATCAAACTTTTCGTTCAAATGAATGGATCATCCATTCCATTGGACGAGTATTTGTATAGCTGATTGCCGATAGCCCATTCCAGCAAGTGTATGCAGCGTTCCCAAACTTAGAGCCGTTGATTCATTGATGGATTGTAGATGATGCAGGGGTTCTTTGGTGTGAGGGCACCTATATAGGAGTATAGAGGGCAGAGAATATAGCTAATGATGATTAAGGTTTTGTGAAATGATTTTCCATCTCAGAGCAAGTGAAGTGGGTTGAGAACTATGGAGGTTTTAGTTTAGGTTTTGGGAAGAGGCCGGTGGCCGATGGTTCGGAGGAGGCAGGGTGTTGTGATTCCATCTAGGTGTGCTTAAAGGTTTCTTTTTAAGTCACACCTAGACTTATTTAAGTTTCGGATTTTGCTTGCTGTTTTATTCCTGTGATCCTTTTGTAAACCATTGTTTTAGCTACATGAGTCGCACTTTGATGTTTACTATATGTTGATGCTCTCTTGTAACTTGTACTTTCAAGGGATATTTCTATTTTAATTTAAATCTTTATGGTCATACATCTCCAAACTTTACCCCACCTAGTGGGATTAAGGCTTGGTTGTTGTTGTTGTTGTTGTTGTTTATCTCCAAACTTTCAAGTTCTTGTTGGATACATGCAACATAATTTAGTCCTTTCATGGTTACACTATTTCTCTTGTGAATTAAACAAGATTTATGTTAGTATAAATTCAAATCGTGGGTTTCATTGATCTTAAGCTCATGTTATAATGCTCTGAAAAGTTCCTATTAGTGTTTAACTAAATATTTGTTATCATTTCATTACATATAGCGTGTTATGACACGGACTTAGAACCTGAAACTAGAATCTAGAAATCTACCGCCAGCAGCCATTAATTTTCAACTCTATTTCTTTTGATTTGGCTCTTTAGGACTTATAATGATATTTTTGTCGAGGAAATCAACCCTAGAGCACTTTAAGGCCTATATTTCTTGAATGCTATGAAGCACAGACACAACACGGAGATATGGGAGCACGACATGACACAACACTATAACATGGTAATTTTCTAAAATATAGGACACGGACACGGACATGGCATGACACGCCAAATATAATAATAATAATAAAATTAATAATTCATATTTAAAAAAATACATAAACATAGTACAAATATAAATTTTTAAGTATAAACAACTTGTGAATAACACTGAAATCTCATAGGATTCAGGTGAGAACTTGAGAACAGATGTTAACATTGAAGAGATTTGAGATGTAAATTTAGAGTTCACTTTGCAAAGTGGGTGAGAGAATAAGTTAATACAATTTTACTTGTCAAGATAATCACAGTGAGCATGACAGCAAAAGGAAGTATGAGCTTTCAGTGTTGAGGATGAGAGAAGGATAAAGATAAAGCTAGAGTTTCAAATTTTTTGTGATTAATTTATTTTTGTAAGGCTCAAAGGCAGCAAGGGAGGAAAAAATTTGATTTAGCATGGTTAATTTAGAATTTTGACTTATATTAGGTAAAATTTTAATAATAATAATAGATAGATTTTTAATTTTATTAGATAAAATTTTAACAATAATAAAAATTTTAAATATTAATAAAAAGAATAAACATGAGGTAGATATATCAATAAGTTTTATTAAAAAATATAATATTAATAAATAAATTTAACATTAATATTGAATATATACAATTATATTTAATGTGTCTCAGAAGTGTTCTGTACCTCAAAAGTGTACTGCAATTCAGAAGTATCCCAAAAGTGTCTTAAGGTGTCCCTTTGCGTGTCTAAAAAATGTTCTTTAGTTTTTTTAATATTATTTTATTAGGACACCTCACGCGGCATGTTCGACATAGTGTTCCCGCGTGTTCATGTGTCCGACACGTATACGATGTAGTTTTTTTAAGTGTTCATGCTTCATATCTTGGATGACTTCTAAAACCGCACTCAGCCATCACCATTATGATGTTTGATGACACCACTTGTGGGTAATCACCCAAAACAAACATGATAAATAATAATGGCCTTGCTTTTCTTTTTTCAGGTTATGGACGAGAAAAGAGAGAGAAATAGCTGTTGTGACACATAGTTCATTTTTGTTCCATACACTAAATCAATTTGGTAAAGATAGCCACCCATTAATTAAGGATTACATCTGCAAACAGTAAGTTGAAATGCATTTATTTTCTTTTAACGTTTCAAAGTTTTCTTTCCTTTACTAAGATCTGATTAGGCCTTTATACATTTTGGTATGGAACTGAAGATCTTATAAGAAATATTACTAAAAATATCTAATTAAAACTAGTATTGCAGAAAATAACAACTTAAAATCTTTTTTTAAAAAAAAGAAATGGGCTTATGCTCAGGTCTCTGAGTTTAACGCGCCTTGTTTGGCATGAAGCCAAAAATGGGCAAAAAAATATCTTAATAATATTTTAAATTTATTATAAATTTTAATAACTTTATTTCACATCCTACACACCTCCCAATATTAAAATAAATTTCTTTCCCATCAACTCTATAAAATAAAATATTTTCTCTTTCTTTACCTAAATTCATCCTCCAACCAAACAAGCCCTTAATATCGCGCAGGTCTACGTTTTTTAAATGAAAACATCGGGGTCCCTGAATTTTAATAAAATATCAAATGGGTCCTTTTTTAATTTTTTTTATAATTAAAATTTTTAAAATTATCATTTTACCCCTGCCCCTCTCTCTCTCCCCCTGATCCAGCGCACGCGCGCGGGCCGCGGCCGCCGGTGGGAGGAGAGAGAGAGAGACGCCGGAATAGGATCGGGAGGAGAGAGCGATTTCGCCTCTTCCTGTCCTCCCGATCCCTTGAACGCGCGCGACAGGGCCGCGCGGCCCGCGCGACTGCGCCGGATCGGGTGGAGAGAGAGAATGACAGTGGTAAAACGGTAATTTTAAAAAATTTTAATAAAAAAGGACTCATTTGATAATTTATTAAAACTCAGGGACCCCGATGTTATAATTTTAAAAAAGTGGACCCGCGCGATATTAAATGTTAAACTCAGGGACTTGGGCATAATTTGCCCAAAAAAAATTAACAATATAAATCAAACACCAACAACAAAAACAACAATCAAGTCTATCCCACTAGGTGAGGTCGACTATATGAATATTTTGTTTTCATTGCACTCTATCAAATAATAGATTCTCAATAACTAAACTCTTCTTACTGGAGCTTCAGTCTATTTATGATATATATATGTCTAAATCATTTAAGTTAATTTTCTCTAAGTTTATCTCCAATTGAAGCTATTCTTATTTTGTTCTTTCGTGTATGTCCATTCATCCACTTTAGTTTATCTTCAATTAAATCGAACACTGAGGTTATCAAAAGAATTGGTCCAATTTAGATTAAATTTGAACTCTGTCTGTGCTTGCAAGCGGCTTTTTTCAGTTTACTTCATGGGTTCTCTTGTCTCCACTAAATAAGCTAGGCTCCATTAACCTAGGTTTTTTATTGGATAACAAAATCATGGACAAAACCTCCTTCGATATTCTACTTCAGTTAATAGTTCGAGTTCAAGCAAGTTTAGGCCAACTTGAACTTTACCTAAAAAGGTCAAGGTTGACTTATTTGAGTCTACTGGGACTCAAAATAAATTGGTTCAAACTTATTGGAAAGAGAAATGATAGCAGCAATTGGATCGAGAATGTTTTTTAGAAAGAAAGATGGTAGTAGCAGTTGGGTTGAGACTATGGCTTGTAATATATAAATAGAGATAGAGGGAGTCTGAAGGAGAGGGGATACAGGGAGTTCACTGGAGGGAGGGAGGTTGGGAGGAAAGGAGGGAGGGAGGGAGGATGTCCGACAAAGAGAGTGTCTGACAGAGGGAGGGATCCGACTAAGGGAAGGAGTCTGATGAAGGGAGGGAGGGAGAGAGTCCAACGGAGTGGGGTAGGTGTGGAAAGGCTGTTACCTTACAAAATTTCAGATGATATTCCACTTAAGGAATCACTTTCTACTCACGCATAAAGAAACCATGTGGAATTAAAATTGTTCCTAAACACTATCAAGCTTTTCATTATCCCAGCTTCCAGTCACCAACAACGGCAATTCAACACATACCACAGCTCTTATAACACAGTATGTATCCATCCTGTTGTAGAATTTGTTTGATCTTGACTTCATATGCTACCTTGGTGGAATTTTATGTTGAGATCCATGTTGATTCTTGTTCAAATTATTTTTCTACTAACCCCCTTAATAACTCTTATGAACATTAAACAAAACCTGGTAAGAAGACTTTGTCTAATAGGTATTGATTACTTCAAATATCGATATCTAATTGAGATGGTACAGGTTGTTGCCATTGTGCTCTTCCCTTATCTGTTTAATAAAGATATGACATTCTTTGATGCTACAAACTAGCCTCTTGGTAAGTCCACTCAAGTTTAACTTAGCATATTAGTAAAGTTAAAGTTTGAAAGGCTTTAGAAAAGATAAAGTATAGAAAAATCTTCAGATCGAATAATATTTTAATAAATATTTGAAAATATTTGAGAGATCAAGTAATCTCTTGGCTCATTAGGGTACTTAATATGATTTTGAATATCAAAATTATGACAACTTGTGACTAAAGAAAGCAAAGAGTGATCACCAAGGTGATGTTTATATGATTTCATCAGAATCACTTAGACGAATAGCTCCTAACGGTTTTTAGGTGAAGGGGAACATGAATGAATTGTATCACATCGAAAAGGGGGGGGAATTCTTGAGTTGTACAAGTAAATATCGTGATTCTAATATATAGAGACGTTTTTTGGGGAAAAACTGTGAGGCTAATAATAAGTAATTCTATAGTTAAGTATACTTGAGCTGAAGTAGTATTGAGATGAGTGATCTCATGGGAAGTACTTAAGTCACGCAGTTCTCTAAAGTTAAAATAGACAATACATTTATATTTGAATCACAAGATGATACAAAAAAGATGTCAAAATAATGAAAAAAGTATATTGGTACTTATTTACAAATATATATATATATATATAT
>JAEMOT010001743.1:369171-417035 GCA_019297695.1 Apostasia ramifera | reverse complement strand
ATATATATATATATATATATATATATATATATATATATTTCTAGAAACTATAGAGAAATTTAATTAATAAATCATACTTTAAAATTTTGATAGAGAGTGATCGAGTATAAATTATATTATGATACTAAGATATTGCTGAACCAGTTCGATGTATGCTATGAAGTACTAGTACAATATTACGATACAAATACAATACGACGATATAAATATAATATAATACAGATATGATGATATGATAAACGTAAAAGATGTAAGATATAGATATGTTAGAATACAATTACATTAAGAGGCAGCTGATTTATACGTGTGTATAATACGTTATATTCTTATATTTAAGATGTAGCTCTATGTATATCAGAATAACTTATACTTGTTTTATAAATTTCAAAAATATTTTTTAAATTTTTTTCAAATTAATTATATTTTTTAGCATTCTTGATATCACTAAAAGTAATGTTATGGACAACTCAATCTGAAAAATAAATAACATCCTTTGACAACTTTAATTTTAAAAAATCTTAAATTTAAAATAATGTCATAAAGTTTGTTTAATTATTTCTCAACCTATCATATATTATCTAAGTAAGATGAAAGTTTAAATATATATATCAGTAGATTAGTTTCAATTTAAATCTAAATTTGACTCATATCAATTAGCTCGATGCAAACAAGATACAATTGATAATAATATAAATGTTATGATCTAAACTCATATACTAACCTAATCAAGGTAAATGCATGCTCTCTTCTTATCGAATCTTTGACTAAATAAATTAAAAAAATAAAAAGGTAAAAATCCTATTTTTTTATAATATGAGCTTGATTAAGATAAAAAAAATATGATCAGCTTCTAACAGAAACAAAGACTGTATCAGTCAAAGTAGAAAAAGAGCAACATCATTAGTATCTGTAAGACTACCAAAAAAGATCAGTTAAACTAGATGACGCAGTAGCTTGCATATATTAAATCTTTTTCTGCTACAAAAGCCTTAGCGTGTATGAAGCTTTCTGTAATTCCAATTGTCTGAATCCAGTATATCTCTTTTTCAATTTTAACATTTGAGTCTATACATGAGGTGTATTTTAGTATGAGATATTATTTTATTTTTTACTGTGCGGACTAGAATAACTATTCCAATATTTTTTCTCTAATTAGAAATATTGAAAAGTATTACGCAAGATTTTTTAAAATAAAATAAAAATTGATATGCCATATAGCATATCGGATATGTATCGGTGGAGTATTAAAGAGCGTTAGTATCTGATAAGGATACAATATGGATATATTAGGCTTCATAAAATATCAGTACTTCATAGATGCTATGCTAGGTAGACTTTTTATGAAAACTATTTATTCATTGAAAAGTTTAATGGAGAAGTTTAGAAAGAGAAAAAAAGATTTACATATAACTTTCATTAATTTTTAAAAAAAATTTATAATAAAGTTTCAAGAGAAGTGTTTTGGAGTCTTAAAAAGAAAAGTTTGTTTTGCTTATATTTAACTTATTAAAAATATGTAAAAGAGAGCTGTTACATATGTTCGAACGCAACATATTTTGACTAAGAAATTTTCTATTATAGTTGGACTACATTAAAGTTCAACTTTAAATCCATATTTCTTTGCTTTGGATAATCAAATTTAAAGGTAAATTTAATAAGATAGCTATTAGAATAGCAATATTATATAGTACTAAATGTTGACCTATAAAGCAGAAATATATAAATAAACTAAGTATTATAGAGATTGGGATGTTAAAATACATGAGTAGGTATACACAAAAGGATATGATAAAAGAGTTGGGCTTAGATGGTTTAGGCATATAAGCTGTAGGCCAACAGAAGCCTCAATAATGAGAGTAGAGTTATTAGATTTTGCTCATGTAAGAAGAGAAAAAGGAGATCAAAAAAATTATGACAAAAATTATGTAGAATAATCTTACATACTTGAAAATAAATAACTTAATATTTGATAGAGTGCAATGGAAACAAATGATTCATGTACGCAATCTCATTTTGTGGGATAAAAATTTAGTTATTATTATTGTATAATGAGCTCGAATAGTAACCCCTTCTGGTTTGTGTGAATAAAGGCAGTGGTGCCTTCTTGAAGAAAAGTGGTTTAACTTCAGGTCTGCTAAGTTAGGGAGATAAGATCTAGAGTTTACACTATTATTTCACATGCCCATGCATGTTGTGGTCCATTGCATCTGTAGCAGATGTATTTGCCTACTTTTTTGGTACGCATAAAACATGTAGTCAATATTCCGCTCCTTAAAATGGTCGCAAGTATATCTTCGTCTAACTTTCCTTGCTGCATATGTTCAATGCAGCATCAGGCTTTATGAGATGGCATATAATTTTCATTTTCAGTTTAATCCTGTCATTTAGATTGATAAGTGGCTTCTTTTGGGAGCTGACACTTTTTTTTTCTTCAACAGCTTTGCTAATTGCGAGCTTCGTTCAATAGTCTTGGTTGATAGCAGGTGAGAATCTAAATATATTAATAAAGACACTTTTATTGCTTCGGCAGCAAAGTTAGCATACCTCGTGTAACTCTGAACATTCTGGTAGTAGTCATATACAGAATCGATATTTATTTCTATTGAACTACTTGTCATAAAGCTGATTGCATGGCTGTTAAAGTTTTGAGTGTAAAACATTTTCTATCTATTACTTTGGATTATTTCATAATGAAATGCAAACACTTTTGTAGCTTATTTTGCTCTGATACTGCTTCCACCAATTATCCTGGGAGCATTCCACAAGGGGTTGATTAGCAGATAACTAGAGGTAAGTAGCCTTTCTTCTGCAACTCTGATTGGGGATGCCATTATCTGTTTAGTAGCTAATTTTTTTTTCAACAAAGCCTTTTGAAGGATTTCCCATGGGCTTGGCTTTTTATATATTTCATTTTTCTTGATTCATGCCACATTTAGTGTAGTTTATTTGCATTGATGCGTAAAATGTCTCCCCGACTTGAACCTTGAACATTCATTATTGTTTTTTATAACCACTGATTGAACACAAAGAACTGCATATTGCACACACTTCCGTCAAGGCTTCATTACTCAAAATAGCATTACATACCATATCATAAATACATATTAATTATCATCATTTAATATTGCACACACTGAATTTTATCACAATATAATAATATTCTATTCAGTGACGTGAATCTATTATTTTCATACCCTTTCACCTAGAAGCCTGACAAAAGTTCCTACAATTTGTTATTCTAGAAGCCTTGACGGAAGCCGCACATTGTATCAGTGATTTCTTCTTCTTAGGACATTACCCGACGTACACTCCCCGCCCTCATCGAAATAATATATATATAGGAAACTCTTCACCCTTGTCGGTTCTTGGTATACAAAAATACATTAGTACCACGTACATCACCTCACAGACAAGCATATTTTATCCATTTATAACAACATATACAGTGTATAAGGTATAATAACATAATTCTTAAATTCTCACAATGCTCATTCATTTTCACAAATAATAATATAACAATAATAATTTTAGGGAAAGTATTATCTACCTTTAACCAAACCTGAAAATCCCCTAGCTTTTCTCTTTTCCTATTCCCTTCTTCTCCTTCTTCTTTCCTTCTTCTTCTTTCTTCTTCCTCTTGCTGTCTGCGGCTGCAACAGCTGCCACTGCTTCTGCTCTTGGCGAAACGGAGGGGCGTGGAACGGAGGGGCGCGGCGCATGGAACCGAGAGAGAGAGAGAGAGAGAGAAAATTCCCTTTCTCTCTCCTTCGCACACGCGGCACGCGGAAAAGAGCAGACGCGGCGAAAGGCGGTTCCCGCGGCACTGTTCCTCTGTTTTATGGAACAATTGCAATTTGGTCTCCCTATTTTCAAACTCTTGTGAATAGGTCAAAATTATTATTTTCATGTCCAAAATTTTTCATTTTAAATTCAAATCAGTTTAATTTTTAAACCTCAAATCAGCTTATATTTCAATTTCTTTTGACTTCAAAATTTCAAGATGTGACAATTTTTCCCACCTCAACGCTTCCCATTAGTTAAATTAAAAAACTCGCTGTAATTGCATGTGGTTCTCACTATTTCAACCACCTTATTAAGAGGTCCCCATTATTAATATTTAAATCTAAATATTTTTCTCAAGCTATATATTTATATTTAAGTTCAAAAAATAAAATTACATTTTAATCTCAAATTTAAAAAATACAATTATTTCGCCATAATTACAATTAAATATTTATTTTTCAAATTACTATATTTATATTTAACTTTAAAAAAGTTAAAATTGTATTTTGATCTTAATTTTTTTATCTCCTTACAAATTAGTCTAAGTTATTTATATTTAATTTCAATTTTTTTTTCAAATTATTAGTTTAAATTATTTATATTTAAGTCTAATTTTTTTTCTAAGTTATTATATTTATATTTAAATTCAAAAAAGTTAAAATTGCATTTTAATCTCAACTTTTTCAGACAAATACATTCATATTATTTATATTTAAGTTTCAATTTATTTCTCAAATTATTTATTTATATTTTAATCCAAAAATGCTAAAATTACTTTTAAGTCTAAATTATTTTGTCAAGATATTAAAAAATATATATATTTTGGTCTCAAATTTTTCACCTCCTTACGAATAGGTCCAAATTATGTACATTTAATTCTAAATTATTTTCTCAAGTTATCGTATTTATATTTAAGTTTAAAAAAATTAAAATTGTATTTTAGTCTTAACTTTTTTATCTCGTTAAAAATAGGTTCAAATTATTTATATTTAATTTCAATTTATTTTTCATATTATTAATCCAAATTATTTATATTTATGTTTAATTTTTTTCTCAAGTTATCATATTTATATTTAGGTCCAAAAAAGTTAAATTTACATTTTAGTCTTAACTTTTCACCTCCTTACAAATAGATCTAAATTATTTATATTTAATTTTAAATTTTTTTCCTCATTATTAAAGCACTGAATTAATGGATTTTATGTTATATTTTATGAAAAAAAAATTATCTTATCTCAAATTATATTTTATCTTAATTATTTTACTTCTAAAATAGGTGCAAATTATTTATATTTTATTTCATTTTTTTCAGGTTATAAGAGCACTGAATTAATAAATTTTATTTTTTATTTTATGAAAATAAATGATTTGAGATCTAAAATAAATAATTTTAGGCCAAATGAGTGCATCAAGAATGGCGGATGCTGTATCTTAAACATCATAATCGATGTTGAGAAAGATCGAATTGAGATCGAGGCATATTGTATCTGATGTTATGGAGAATATTGAGCTTAAGCATCATAATTGATGTGCAGACAGACCATTGCTGTAGCTTAAGCATCGTGCCCGATATAAAAAAGAACGAACCAACGGGATCATATGCAATGCACGTGTATTAACTAGTATTATATATGATCAATGATTTTTAAATTAAATTCATATATTGTTATATATGCATTTTTATATATTTATCTATTCCTTATATATCTTAAATTTATTTCATATATATACTTCATATAATATGCATGTACCTAAAATATTTTAATACATATTCAGAAAGTCACCGTATGTATCATTATATAAATATTATTTAGTTGATTATAAGTTGAGTAAATTTTATTTCGAGCAAGCTAATTTTAAGCTATAAAAAAATTGAATCAAGCTTGATTAATTCAAGTAAAATACGAATGATTTTCAAATAAATTTTGAGTTTTGAAACATAATGCTCACCCCTTGACTGGTAAGTAAAATCTATGAACTAAAACAAATCATGATCAGTTGCACATTTATGTTAGAATATTTTTTATAAAATAAGAAAGATTCAAATTAATTATATAATCGTTATGAGAATTAATTGAATCATTAGAAGGCCTTAATTGAGATTTATTCCTGCAGCCAAAAATGTTTAATAGTTAGACCATTCAATTACCGATTACTTGATGGACGTGCTGGATTAATGCATTGGATATATAAATAGTCCTCCCCTGCCCTAAATTAGGGTTATGAAAATTCATCATATCTTCGTACCATAAATATTAGTAGGATAAAAGGAGAGAAACCAATTTTATACGTCGCTTTCTCGAATCTCTAATCATGGCTTCATCTTCATCCAGTTCGGGTACGTTTTTTTCTTGTGAAAATTATTATGTTATAAGATCCATGCTCTTGATGTTTATGAGATTTGTATTCGATTTTGATGCTATTGTTCGACTTATGAGATGTTTTATAACAACTTAAACGTATATAAATAGCAGTGGAACACTACATTCCATTAAAATATACTTCAGAGTATATATATATATATATAATACACATCATCCCAAATCCCATATATATAAAGAGAGAGAGAGAGAGAGAGATTTGAAATCTTCGTTATATTTAATTCGGGCGGGGTTTCTGTCAGACGGAGTGCAGAATGGCTCTGCTGTATCCGGTCTCGTCGTCGTAGTACTTGGACCAAAGCATCACTCCTCCATACTTGCTCGACTTCTTCAGAGCAGGAAGCACCTCAGAAATCAGCTTCTTCGCCGGAATAAAACCATCACCGGCGGCATCGGGGGCTCCCGGCAGCCCCAGGAAGATTTCGGTGGCCCGAATTCCGTCTGTCCACTGCTTCCACGCCTCCTTGAAGCTGCTCGGGTTTGATTCCGAGTACTCGCACGGCGGGTTGTTGTAGAACTGCACCCACACGTAGTCGAACAGCCCCGTGCTCAGAGCCTTACCGACCCACGCATCCGGGTAGGGGCACTGCGGCGCCGCCGTCAGGTGCACCTTCTTCTTCCCCTGCGGCCCGCTGTACGCCGACAGGTACCTCGCCAGATCGTCGTAGTGGTTCGGGCTGCCGCCCTCGATGTCGAAGTCGACCCCGTCCAGCACGGCGTCGCCCAGCGGCCTCTGCGACGACGACGACCGGCCGCCGAGGTAGTTGTTCCAGATGTAGGTGGCGACCTGCCGGGCGTCGTCTTTGCTGGTGAGGATGTAGGAGCCAGCGCCGCCGCCGATGGAGAGGAGAACCTTGACGCCCTTAGCTTGACAGGACTTGATCTCGGTGCTGAGGCCGGTGCAGCCGTTGGAGGAGGGGTCGCAGTGGCTGGCGAGGTTGAGCTGGGGAGTCTGGCCGTTGCCGAAGACGCAGAGGAAGGCGAGGATGACGAAGCCGTAGTACCCCGAAGCGCATGTGTCGGCTAAGGTCTTCTCGTTGTCGTTTTGTCCCCAGTAGACGGCGATCTTCCCGGCTTGCGAGGCCGCGAAGATGGAAGCTACGATGAAGAACGATAACCAGCGGGCGGCCGCCATTAATTGATTAATTAAAAGCTACGTTTGTGATTAACGGCTTTCTGCAGATCGCCACAACGATCACTTCATTTATATAGAGAGCTGCAGCACTACAGCATAGCTCCCCCACTCCCCCAACTGATCATCACTGAAGCGTGCCGCTTGGGTCAAGCATACGTTAGCCTGCATGCCTGACCATATATAATATTATTAATTAATTAGGCACAACAGTTAAAAAATAATTTAATTTAATTTAATATTAAACTTTCGTATTACATCAAAAACAAACAAACAACAAACAACAACCAAGCCTTAATCCCACTAGGTGGGGTCGGCTACATGAATCCTTTGTTTCCATTGCGCTCTATCAGTTACCAAATTCTTATCTAAGTTTAAGTAACTAAGATCACTCCTTATAGTTTGTTGCCATGTCTTCTTTGATCTCCCTCTTCCTCTTTGTACATAGGCAAAATTCAGTAACTCAATTTTTCTAACTGGAGCTTCAATTGGCCTACGATGTAGATGTCCAAACCATCTAAGCCGACTTTCTCTAAGTTTATCCTCAATTGGTGCAACACCAACTTTCTTTCGGATATACTCATTTCTCATTCTATCCTTTCGTGTATATCCACACATCCACCTTAACATCCTTATTTCTGTAATATGTATTTTATTTGTATGTTTCTTCTTTGCAGGCCAGCATTCAGCATCATATATCATCGCTGGTCTTACTACAGTTTTATAAAATTTACCTTTAATTCTGGATAAAATTTTTCTACATTTCTCCATTTTACCCATCCTGCTTGAATCCTACTAATAACGTCATTATCTATTTCGTCATCATTTTATATCGTATCACATTACACATCAAATTTAATATTAAAAATTAACTTTATTTCACATCCTACCCACATTACCAAAATAATAACTAACTTATATCACGTCTCTCATATATCCCAACATAATAACTAATTTTATATCGCATTTCTCACATATTCCAACATAATAACTAATTTTGTTTCACATCATTTATAATTTTAATAAAAAATATTTTTATTCAAGTTTAATTTTAATGTTATTAAATTTAAAACTTAACAGAGATGGTGCGATTTGATTTTTTTCTTGTTTTTTTTATCTTATTTTTTGATCCCTCAGTTCTACGAGAAAAAGAATGGACAATTTATTTGTGAAAATGTATGTCGTAAGTGATAAATATTTTTTAAGAGTTTAATAATTTTGACATTAATGATATAATTCAATTACAAAAATAGCTGTGTAAAAAATAATTTAGGGGAATTTACCTCTATCACTCTCAAAAATTTATTATTTTTAGACGATACTTCTAATTAACTTTATTTTCAGACGGCACTTCTCTTAAAGATTTATTATTTATGTTAGCCTGCATGCCTGATCATATCTATCTATATATATATATATATGTATATATATATATATAATATTATTAATTAATTAATTAGGCACAATAATTAAAAAATAATTTAATTTAATATTAAATTTTTATAATATTATACATAAAATTTAATATTAAAAATTAATTTTATTTCACATCCTACGCACATTACCAAAATAATAACTAACTTATATCACGTCCCTCATATATTTCAACATAATAACTAATTTTATATCGCATCTCTCATTTATTTCAATATAATAATTAATTTTATTTCACATCATTTATAATTTTTAATAAAAAATATTTTTATTTAAGTTTAATTTTAATGTTATTAAATTTAAAACTTACAAACAAATAGGTCGTAAGTGATAAATATTTTTTAAGTTTAATAATTTTGGCATTAATGACATAATTCAATTACAAAAATAGCACTGTGTTAAAAACAATTCACGGGAATTTACCTCTATTATTTTTAAAAATTTATTATTTTTAGACTGCATTGCTTTTAAAATTTATTATTTTTATGTAGCACTATCGTCTGACTTCAAAAGTATGGTACTGCCTGAAAATAATAAATTTTGAGCATATTTCTTAAAAATAATAAATTTTTAAGAGTGACAGCTGTAAATTTTCTAATAATTTAATTAATTTTCTAAATTAAAATAATTAATTAATGTTTATTCTCTGTGTTACAGGACGGGTGCATAAAATCCTCACAAAAGAACTTCAACTTTGTGGGATTATTTTAATTATTAAAAATTGTAATATAAATACAATCTAAAAAGTATCTCCATGCATGATAAAAAGAGGGGAAAAGTGTTTATAAATAATGTAGAAGGGAGAAATAAAAAAGAGGAAGATCACAAAATATGACGACGACCACAACGACGTCTTAATCATAAAATGAGAGATTTAAATTTCAACCTCTTGATGAAACAAAGGTAGATTATTACTCGAAAGAAACTAAAGTTGCGTTTGGTAAAATTTTTTGGTATAAAAATGTACTTTTTTATATAATTAAAAGTAAAAAATTGTGTTTATTAAAATAGCTTTTAAATTATTTTCAGCTTTTACAGAGCTAAAAAATAGCTGTATAAAAAAACTGAAAACATAGCATTTTGAAACAGTAATTTTGCTCTAATTATTTATGAACAAAAATACCCTTAATATTATTTTAAATCCTAAATTTTAAATTATAAAATCCAAAACCGGCCTAAAGCTTGGCAAAAAAAATTTAAAAAAATTATTATTAATATATACAATTTTTCATACTTTTTACATATACTATATAGTTGATTTAATTTTTTGTAAAGAGAAATAATAGAACAAAATTTAACTCATAGCAAATATAATTAAAATATATAAAATAAATTTTATTTATTTAAAAAATTTACAATTAATATACAAATAAATTATAAAAATAATATAATATATATATTATAAAATTAATGGCATATAAATTTAATTATTTAATAGAATAGATTAATTATTATATATTTATAGAATATATGTAATAAAAAAGTATTTTAATTAAATGTCTAATTTAGTTAGAAGTAAAACTATTTTAGACAGCACAACAGATTAACCAAACAGTTCTGATTTTGATAACAACTTTTAATTCAACGGTATTTTTTTATACAGCTATACAATATAGTACTTTTTTATACAGCACAATAATATCAAACAGAGCTTAAGAATGTAGAAGAGACAAAATTATGCTAGGGAGTTATTTAAGTTAATAATTTGATAATTGATTGAAACGGGTTTGATCTGGATAAAAGAAGTGCCACTAGGGATTTGAAATTGACAGAAAATAATTAGTTGAAATAATTTTAAAAAAGTTATATGAATTTTTATAAAAGGTTTATGAAATTGCAGGGACCCAGTTTAAATTTACCCTTATATAAATAAAGTAATTTGTTGATTTACGTTAACTCCAAGATAATGTATTTTAATAGTAGATTGTGCAGGGGAGTTCGTTGGTTAATATTAATTTATTTTTTTTAGTGATTAATTTTGCGTACGCTGCCGCCTGCTTAATAGGATATCTGCGTTAATCAGTGTGGAGTCGAAGAGCTCCGTATTTGGATTAATATTTAGCTCAAATCGATAAAATTAAATTTATATGCCAAGCCATAAACGATATTTGTTGTTCGTAATTTAATCAAGCTAAGTTCATATTTACTTACGATCATGATTGGATCGATTCACATTCATTCATTTGAATATTAATTTTTCAAAAAAAAATAATATAATTTTTCATATAATATACTTGTTCGTCTTTTTTATAAATGAAAATTAAGACATAATAGTCAAAATGCATACTACTTCATTTTTTTCTAATATGACTCCAAATTTACTAAGAAATTCTAGTAAAATTCAACCGAATCAAGCCAGCAACTCAAACTCAAAACTAATCTGAGCTCAATTCAACCTATAATGCAATGAGCCGAGCCAAGTCCTGTTTAACTTGAGCTCATATCGTTCATACCCCCCTCTGGAGTGGATCAAGATTTTAAGCTCTCCTTTAAAATAACATTTTTCTTTTTAGGATTTAGGGCTCGGGAATAGACTGTCATAATACATTGTACGACATCTTTAGAAAAAAAAATCATATAACTTTTATGATAAAACTGAAAAATTTTGTCATATGTATTATTATATAACAATATTATACAAAATGCTATCTGCTCGGAGAATGGCATGTCAAGTATGTAGCTCAAAAAAGGAGCACCGATTGAGCCCCTCGAAGTCGTAACTAAGTATGTTGAGATTTTCAGGATAATCTTGAGGATCATTTTTGGTGTAAACACATATATTGCCTCGTTTGGTTGGAGTCAGATTTTTTGCCCAACACAAATTTCAATTATAAAAATTAATTTTATTTCACATCTAATGCAAATATGAATATTAGAATTTAAAGTATTTCACATTTTACATACTTTTTAATATTAAAATAAATTTCTCTCTCATTAAACATAAAAAATAATTTTTTTTTCTCTTGTCTAAAAAAAAACTCGAACCAAACGAGGCTGAGTCCGTTATAATCAAATTTATAAAATTAATTCAACTCTCTATTTGATTGGACTAAATCATATTTAGTTTAGTTGAATTAAATCAATTATTAGTTGAATTAAGTCATGACTAACTAAACCTGTTTGACTAAGTAAATTAATCCTATCTCGCTTAATTAGAATTATAGTATTGAAAGATTTGACTATTTATAGGTCTAGAGTCTGTACCTTTTTGCTTGCTTGATGAATAAAATTAATTTGCTCTTTTAGTTCATGAAATTTGGATCGTGATTCATGAAATTGAATTGATGTTAAATTCTAGAAGGAAAGGACTTAGGTCTAGAGTGAAAATTTCTAAAACTCTAATCTTATTCTTCCTCCTTCCACTTTCTAAACCCTTAGCCACCATCATCCTGCATCAATCTCGATATACTGATCTCGAGTACCATTCTCACGTGTAAGGAAGAAAACCTCGAGAAATAATATGGAGGAGCAGCGGTGAACCAGAATCTGTGTATGACGCGGAAATTGTCGTTCCTGCAGATTTGTGTGTTGTTTATACCGTTAAAACACTAGTATAGGAAAGCCGTTTTACGACGGCTAAAAACCCCCTTCAAATATGTAATGCAATCACCACGTATTCAAACGTTGTAGTAGCTAACAGACTTTTGACGGCGGTTGTTAACCGCCATAAAAGAAAACATTACAAGGTGGTTGACCTAAGTCAACCGCTGTCTTATGATTTACTATAGACGGCGGTTGTCTGGGTGAACCGCCGTCTATAGTACTAACTATAGACGGCGGTTCTCTCAAAAGAACCGCCGTCTATAGTTAATTTTTTTTTTAATGAATAAATACATGATATACAAATATTTTCCTGTAATAAAAATTAATACTACACAGTAATAATATACATCCAACAGTCATTTCATATCTCACGAATTCATGTATAATTCTTTATCAATGAATTCATGAAGAAAACATCATCAACATCACATAAAACATAACTTAATTCACATGAATATTGTGAAAAGGGGAAAGGACGGCAAGAAATTCAATGACATCATCATTGAATTTAATAACATAACTCAAAAGAGAAGATACAAACCATCAGAATCAACCTGCTATTCCCTAAGGCAATTAGAAACAGAACTCATCTCCTTGGGTTTTCGGAATGAGCACTAAGTGGCTAGTCTTGATCTGCTTTTCCCGTAGCTCAGGTTAGCCTTTTGTAATTTGTAGAACTTTACTGAGATTCTTTAGGAAATTATACACCTAAATTTTTCACCTGCTAAAATTCAATAGCAACATCATTGAATTCAATGAAATACAAATTTTAGCCCAACTAGCACATGCTCAATATAAAAGAAAACTACCGTCTGATGGAGGAATGCACGAAGCCCATCTGATTCCAGCAGATCTGACGGCCATCTGATTCTGCCCAATGCAAAATCTATTTTCTGAAGCTCTGATCCTACCATTAAAAAAAATACTATTATATTCAAATCATATAGAATATGCATGATATTGTATTGCGTTAATCATACCAAAATGATATGCATGCTGGCCGAGTTGAATTTCACTTTGGTATATAAATAAAATCATACATTCGTAGTTATTTTTTCAAGCTCTACGATGTACACCTGTAAATTAAATTAATAATTAAAATTTTATAATTATCACATAAATAATCAAGATAATAATTTTTTTTTGAAATATTATACCATCCTATAGTTTTCATTCATCCCATATATATGCTATCAATGGCTCTAAAATGATCATGAATATAACTAAATTAAAAAACTTATAGACATGTGGCTCTAAAATGAAGACCATTATTATGATAAGAATCTGTTTCTGAAAAAAAAAATATTATACATAAATACAATAAATAAGATTTCAATTACTCTCTACAAATTTGACTTAAAAAATTGTATTTTTATCATTGTTTTTTCATGTTCCGCGGTGTACACCTATAAATTAAATTAATAATTATGAATTTTCAATTATCACATAAATAATTAAAGCAATTAGAGTGTAATTTAAAATATTATACCATCCCACAGTTTTCATTCGTTCCATATATATGCTACCAATAGTTCACGAATATCATTGTCCTGGGTCTTATTTTCTATCAACTGCAGATCGAAAAATAATTATTATAACAAAAAATTTAATTTTTAAATAAATTGCTAGACCACGTACAGTAGGGGATATTTCTGACAAACCTGCAAGTACAATATTGCGTATATACATAAGTATATAATATCCACACTTAATATTATCGTCTTGCCTTGGACACTAACTAAACACAAAATTGAGAATATTACAATTTATTTATTAAATTATGTACACTTTAATTTGAAAAATATATACTAAATACATGTACATTCTTTAATTTAGTTGTAATTTTTTTTTGTGAAGACGAGTCATACAAAAATTTATCATCGATCTGTCAAAATTTACAAAATATTTATACACAATAAAGTAATTATTATTTATAAAAAATATAATTCAAATATTTACTTATCGATCGATGATAGATTTAACTTGCTGGCGATAAGGCTGTCCGATAAGATCCATCCAATATATGCATACTTTATATGGATCCAATGCAGCCAACATCCAATCATTCCTATTAAAATAATTAAATAATATTACTTATAAATTTCAATATACTTGAAATATTAGATTATTAAAACTCACTCACTATTATAAGAAATAATAACTAACGAATTTTGACTGGCCTCCATTATTCTGTTTCCTAATGCGGTTGCACATTGATTCTCATCTATAAAACTTGCAATGCTTTATGGATCCACAAAGCAGTATCTATCTCGTAAATTGATGTCTGCTCTTATTTGATTATATAAATACCTACATGTACATAATAATATGAAAATTAAAAATTTCTTCTACAATAATTTTAATGTACATAATACATATATATATATATATATATATATATATACTTACCCAATGTAAGAACTTATCATTGCCTCGCCAATTCTTTCGAATGTGCAAAACTCCGTACTCTCATTTTTATCAAATAATAATTGTTTATCATACCCGTAAACATCAGCAGGAATGAGAATATACATTAACACCTCATTTGTTAATGTATATTCCGCATGTTCTAACATCTTATTTAAAAATGGCAAAGGAATCTGATCTTCTTTCTGTACATAATTTATATAAAATTAAAATTATTAGTCATATTATATATATGATAAATTCAAATTATAATAAATAACATTACTTATATTATGTATTTTACTTTGACTTGCTATTGATTTCCCATCACACTGCGCTCCAGCAAATTTAGTTTTTATTCGCTAATTTAAAAAAGTGAGAAATTAACAACAAAAAAGTTTTAAAATTATAATATTATAATAATATATCATACCTGATTATCATGAAGAACAAACGAAGTAGGCCAATGAATAATATATCCCAATACCTCACCAATTATTATCCTATCATCAACTGAAAAAATGAGTCTAACATACTCATCAATTATATGATTAACAAGAACTGTACAAATTTCCTTACCCATCGATAAAGTGTGTGCAATAGAAGCCACTGGATTCACCACTGTCTCATGGGCGATCACATTATTGGGAGCTGAAGCAATCAAACCATGCATTTCTTGTAATGTAAATTTGCTGAATATAGCGACAATCATAATATAAATAAAATTATATATATAAATATCATGTGTCGCCTCCCATAAAAGAACCTGATACGCTCGCTATCGGACTTGCCTGGTAGACCTGTACCCTCTCATTACTATTTCTTTTAATATTGTCATATTTTCCTTGAGGCGAGAGATATGTCGTTATTGTTTAATGTTTTCATCTCTCAACTGTTGGATATCACCTGCAATGGCAGAACTAGACAATTTTTCTCTCATATTATTTTTAAAATAGGAGGTTATTATCTGAAATTTTCCTCCAACTCCAACTCTTCTAGGATGCTCTGGCTCCTCGTACGCCAAAGCAAACAGATCACTCCTACCTTCAGGGTGAATCGTGCCTTGGTTAGCCTGTATGGCCAACTCATCCTATACATAAAAAAAAATTAAATTTATAATAAATATACATATTTAATTATTATAATATGTAAAATTCAAATTACTTACAATCCTGGTCCCAAGCTCTTCAGAGATTGCATTGATGTAACAACCATCCTTTCTCTTGTGTGCAGCTTTCCATAGGTCTGACCTAGGAATAAGATCCTCAGTTCCAATTTTTTTTTGGTACAAAATAATTTTTTAAAATAAGATAATAGAAATAATCATATTTCATGAGAAATATAAATAAAAAATGTTAACAGTATGTTGATATACTATTTTCTGCTCCAAGCCTGCATAACCCTTCCTTGAGGTAGTATGAGGGTATTTCTGACTCTTTGCCCTCTCTACAGTTATGCGACTTTTATTCTATATAAGATTTTAATATATATTATAATTATTAATTTCAGATAACACATATGACTTCAAAAGAAATATTTACCTGAAATTTTTTAGAAGTATGATAGTTGACAAATAAATTTCAATCTTATTTGGAGATAAAATTATAGTCATCAGGAATAACATATTGAACTTCTTCATCTTTCTCCTAGATAAATTTCTTATATATAAAGGATTTCCACGTCCTTCACATCTTCCCATATTAACAAATAATTTGTCATGCAGCTCATCCACTCTATCAAATGTATTCTGCAAGAAAAATAATAAAAATATTAACTTCAATGCTTTTTCCAAAAAATAAAAAAATACCTTACCGTTATTTGTTCCCACATTAATTGTTTATTTGATTCTGGGACTTCACGCCAATTAATGCATGAGATAAGGGCTTTATGTCGAACTACGACTCTCAAATAACTCATCAACTGATCTGTGTTTCTCCTAGGTACTGGTAAGCCATTGACTATCTCAATTATTAATTTTTCAGTATTCTTTTTATTTATTGTCAATTTCAACAATTGAGTCAAGCCTCTTTTTTTTCTTCGAGATTGTAGAGCAATTATATTAGTAACATAAATTGATCAATGAGAAATTACAGAAGAAAAAATAATAAGAATGTAATAAAAATTTACCATTTACTACTATTTATCTTTCTAGCAATTCATTTTTCGTTTCTTTCCAAATTTATTTACTAACTCAGTATCATCTTCACCTTCGATTACATAGGTAGGAGCCTCATCAGAATTATCATACATAGTTATAGGCAATCCATTTGTAGATCCGAACAGATCTTCGTAAGTAGTATTATTATCTTCATCCATCATAAATTTTGGGTTATGACTGAGGACGATTGACCACTGTGGATTAGCAAGATCTTCAACATAGAAAATTTGTTTAGCTTGATTTGCGAGAATGAAATAATCATCTTTATGACCAATCCGATTAAAATTGATTAATATAAAGCTCATCTCATCAATTTTGCTCCCACCATTACTATCTACCCATAAGCATTTGAATAATGGAATACGAAAATCAATATAATCAAGTTCTCATATCTCTTCAATAACACCAAAGTAGCAAAAATCACTCATATGAAAATTTTTATCTTTTGCACTTGATATTTGCATTGTTTGAGCAATCAAAGAAACCCCACTATTTTGAACAACTCGCTTATTGTCCCGTTCTTTAGTGAAAAAATAATATCCATTGATAATATATCCATCATACTTTACCACACAGTGATTTGGTAAAAATGCTAAATACTTCAATGACTTATCAATGTTAGTACTTTTTGTTCCACATAATAATGTAGATATACGACAGCCAAACCATTCAATGAACTCTTTGATATGCTTATTCTGAATTCACATCTAATTTCGTGCATATAAAGAATTTTCACTTCGTAATTGTTCTTTATGCTCTTTAATATATGAATCCACAACCACTGAATTATGCAAAATATACAAATGTGTCTGCCTTAATATGTTAATATCTACAACATGAGACTTCCCTGATGTAATGCCTCTTCCGTACTTGTCAACTGCAGTATGATCAATGGAAACTCCAATTGGGTTAATATTATGTAAGTATTCATTACAAAATTCTATGACCTCTTCAGCGACATAGTTCTCAATCATGCAAGCTTCTAGCCTGTAACGATTAGAAACATATCCTTTGAGTATTTTCATATATCGCTCGAAAGAATACATCCATCGTAAAAAAATAGGTCCACGGAGTTGTACTTCTCTTACTAAATGAACTGTTAAGTGTACCATGATATCAAAAAATGAAGGTGAAAAAAACATCTCTAACTCACAAATTGTTTCAATAATGCAAGCTTGAACTTGAGAGGATTACAATTTTAACACATAAAGAGTTGAAGAAGAAGCATAACCTCGTTGTTGCACTTCAAAATTTAGCATCCAAACTGCCTATAATAGCTACACGTAACAATTATTGCATTAACACAAGATAATCATGCGATTTTAAATTAATTAATTTTAATTCTTTGAGATTTACGTGACTTTTCATATTTGAAGAATAACCATCTGACACTTTTAACTCATACAAAACCTTACAAAATTGCTTCTTCTCCTCTTTCGTGAACGTATAACATGCATGTGAAAGACATGTTCGGCCGCCATAGACCATAGGAGCAAGCTGCTGTCGAATTCCCATACTAATCATACTATCTTTACTTTTTCCAACGGCATTTAATAGTGTACTAATAATACTATCACAAATATTTTTTTTCTATATGCATGACATCTAAATTGTGACGCACATGCAAATATTCCCAATATTTAAGGTCAAAAAATATTAATCTTCTTCTCCATAAATTTATTTTTGGGGGATCTTGACCTATGATGCTCAAAACTTGTACCAACTCTTTCCCATTAAGTGAGAGTGGAGCCTTCTCAAACTTAGCATTACCATTGAAAGCTTTCTTTTTTTTGCATAAAACATGATCTCGAGGCAACAACTTTCTGTGACACATGTAACATAATTTCTTTCAGTATTTTAAATACGGTGTATTAGTCTTATCACCACAAATAACACATGCATAGTAACCTTTAACACTGCATCTGTCACACCCTCACTTTTAAGAACTAATTATCCATAAAATAAGGGGAGACTTACAGTCAGAATCACAGAACAGATTATAAGAAAAAGATATCTTTATTCATCTCAAAACAGAGTTACATAAGTTCAAACACTAAGCAGGTCACCCAGAGTAGTCTTAGATTAGAAAACTGAAAGGTAAAATAATTAAACTGGATAAGAGTAAATATCGGTGGGACCATACGGGATGTAGGGAAACATCTTTCCTGAGATTTTGCAGTCTTCTCCTGGCAATAGATTATTTATCTGAAAAGCAACAATCAGTCATGAAGACCGAGTAAACGACATCCACCTTACCATAGGCTAAGTGAGGTCTTATAGCTCAATTTAACAACAAATTAGAATATCAGATTAACTTGTAATATCAACTTGTCACCTCACAATATTATCATATTTCATACTATGCATATATATTAATATGTATAAATCTTATAATGATGAAGGATCAGAATCCACAGATATACGTCACCAGTGTGACATCAGAATAACAGGATGCAGGTACGTCCCCCACATGACGCCACGCATCCAGAAGGTGGTTTGTCAACCACCGGGATCTCAGCTCATCATATCATCATATATCTCAGGATACATGAGTCCAGTATAACTCAGTATAATATCTTAGCACAAGGCCCAGTAGAATATCAGCACACAGCCATGCAGAATATGCAGAATATGCAGAATATAGCTCACAGAATATAATTGATATCATTTTATATATTAGTTATTTTAATTTAATAATAACGATGTCCTAAATTCAGTGAAAATCGCTTACCTGGATTAGAGGCTGTAATAGTTTGCAGATGAATGACGTGTTCCCTGATTAAGTTCAGTGTGAATAATTACTATTGTGCTTAATAGTTTAAAATATTGACTTAAATTACAAAGGCTAAATAGGTCAGACAAGCCAAGTGGCTCAAAACTGATCAATATAGGTCAAACCAGATAAAATAGATCAGACCAGGTCAACTTGGGTCAAAACTGAGTATTTCAGGTTAATGAAGCAAATGAGTCAAATAGGTCAAATCGGGTCAAACGGGTTAACTCATGTCAAATAGGTTAACTCGGGTCAAATGAGTTAACTCATGTCAAATAGGTTAACTCGGATCAAACGGGTTAACTCTTTTCAAATAGGTTAACTCGGGTCAAAATGGGTTAACTCGGGTTAAAATGGGTTAACTCATTTTTAAAGGGGTCAACACGAGTCATCTTGGGTCAAACAGGTTAATTTGGTTTTAAATTGGTTGACACAGATTTATCGGGTTCAATATGGGTTAAGTGGGTCGACATATATTTAAATAGGTTAATCACTAATCCAATTGAGTTAATAAGAAAAATTTTCAAATGTAATTTAAACTTAGTAAGACCAGAATTCTTACCTAGCAGAGTCTCGCCGCTGGAGGAGAGGCGCACCAAGATGGGGCTAACGATGCAGTAGTTGTGGATTCTATCTGAGGGCTTTGGGGCCTATTTATAGGGAGATGTGAACTTATTAGGGCGAGACCGTTGGTGGGTGGTAGTTGGTGGTTGGGGAGATAAATATAATAGAGCGGGACCGTTGGTGGGTGAGAAGGTGGGAGAAAGACAGAGAAAATAAATATATATATATATATATATTTTACTGAAACGGATTGCAGGAAATGCTTATTTAATGTAGTAATTATTTTGAAGTCCTTAGATGACAGATGATACTTATATTAAATCTAGCAGAATATATATATATATATATATGAATATTAATAGGTATTTTTTTTAAACGAATTATTACATCCTTCCCTATTTAAGAAATTTGGTCCCTCAAATTTACCTGAACAGATGTGGGTATTCATTCTTCATCGATTCTTCCATCTCCCAGGTTGCCTCTTCTACCATATGATTTCTCCATAGAATTTTCACAATGAGAATAGTATGTTTTCGAAGTACCTTCTCCTTTCGATCAAGAATTTTAACCGACTTTTCTTCATAGGATAGATCAGGTTGTATGTTTAGCGGCTCATATTTTAGTATGTGATTTGGATCAGCTACGTACTTTCTTAATAATGAGACATGAAAAATATTGTGAATTTTTGCTAATTCTGGAGGTAATGCAAGCTCATATGCTGACTTCCTAAACTGGCAGATGATTTCAAAGGGACCATGTACTTTGGTTTAAGCTTGCCCTTGATACCAAACTGATAAATGCCCTTCCTTGGAGATACCTTTAAAAATACATGCTCCCCAGACTCAAAGCAAATATCTCGTCTTCTTGTGTCAGCATAGACCTTTTGTCTACTCTGGGCTGCAAGAAGTCGTTCTCGAATTATTTTGATCTTTTGTAGAGTAACTTCAATGATCTCGGGTCCTAGCATTCTTCTTTCTCCAATTTCATCCCAATACAAAGGTGATTGACATTTCCCGCCATATAAAGCCTCATATGGAGCCATCCTAATGCTTGTATGGTAGCTATTATTATATGAAAATTCTACTAGAGGTAGATATTTTTCTCAATTTTCTCCAAAGTCCATGGCACATGCTCTTAGCATATCTTCAAGGGTTTGAATCGTTCTTTCTGATTGTCCATCCGTTTCTGGGTGATATGCTGTACTGAAACTAAATTTCGTTCCCATAGCTTTTTGAAGATTAGCCCACAGTCTTGAGGCAAATCGTGGGTCTCTATCTAATATAATAGATGTAGGTACCCCATGAAGTCGCACTATTTCATCGATATATAATTTAGCCAAGTGTTCAAGAGGATGAGTCATTTTGATAGGTAGAAAGTGGGCAGACTTTGTTAACCGGTCTACGATTACCCAGATAGCATCGAATCCTTTAGATTTTGGTAACCCACAAACAAAATCCATAGTGATATGCTCCCATTTCTAAAGGTTGAAGCAATCCTCCAGGTCTTTGATGTTTTATTTTAACTCTTTGGCAAACTAAACGACGACTTATGAATTCAGCAATATCATTTTTCATCCCTGGCCACCAGAATTGCTCTCGTAAGTCATAATACATTTTAGTTCCTCCAGGGTGAATTGAATATCCCGCACTATGTGCTTCACTAAGAATTTTCCTTTTAAGCTCTAGGGATTTAGGAACATAGATTCGACTTTAAAATCGAAGAATACCGTCAGATCCTATCATAAATTTTGGATTATCTTCTTTCATTATGCTCTGATTTATCTTAGCAATCTCCGAATCTTCTTGCTGGGCTATTTTAATATTTTCATGCTGATTTGGTTGTATACAAAGATGAGCTACCATTCCTTTATCATTACTTATTCGGGTCTCTAACTGTAGTTGTTCTATTTCTTTAATAAGTGCCTCCTAATCAGTAAGTGTATTACTTGTAGATTTTTGACTAAGTGCATCCGCAACTATATTAATTTTTCCCGGATAATATTGAATATCTACATCATAATCTTTCAATAACTCTAACCATTTTCGTTGTCTTAGATTTAATTCCTTCTGAGTAAAAATATACTTTAGGCTTTTGTGATCTGTGAATATTTCACATTTTACTCCATATAAATAATGCCTCCAGATTTTAAGTGCAAAGATAACTACAGCCAGTTCCAAGTCATGCGTAGAATAATTGACTTCGTGGTTCTTTAATTGTCTAGAAGCATAAGCTATAACTTTTCCACTTTGCATCAGCACACACCCTAATCCCTTCCGAGAGGGATCACTATAAACAACAAAGTTTTCGGACGTTGAGGGAATAGTTAAGACAGGGGCTGTAACAAGACGTCTTTTTAACTCCTGAAAACTTTCATCGCAGGCTTTTGATCACTCAAATTTTACAGTTTTCTTAGTTAATTGAGTGAGTGGTGGAGCGATCTTCGAAAATCCTTCTACGAATCTTCGGTAATATTCGGCTAGACCAACAAAACTTCTTGCTTCAATTATAGTTATAGGCTTTGGCCAATCAGTGATAGCCTCAACTTTGGATGGATCTACAGCTATACTAAACGAGCTAATTATATGCCCTAGAAATGCCACTTGTTGTAACCAAAATTCACATTTGCTGAGCTTGGCATACAATTTCTTATCCCTCAGTATCGTCAAAGCAATTTTTAGATGTTCGTCATGCTCTTCTTCGCTAGAGGAATATATAAGTATGTCATCGATGAACACAATAATAAATTTATCCAGGTAAGGTTGGAATATTCGGTTCATATGATTCATGAATACTGCAGGAGCATTAGTTAATCCAAAAGGCATGACTACAAACTCATAATGGCCATATCTTGTTTGAAAGGCAGATTTTGAAATATCTTATGCTTGAATGCGTAGTTGATGATAGCCAGATCGTAAGTCAATTTTTGAAAATACCTTAGCGTTCTTCAACTGATCAAAAAGATCATCTATTCTAGGCAATGGGTATTTGTTTTTGATAGTAATCTTATTCAGCTCCCGATAATAGATACATAATCTTAAAGAGTCATCTTTCTTCTTGGCAAATAATACAGGAGCACCCCAAGGAGACACACTAGGTCTAATAAATCCTAGATTAAGCATCTCTTGTAATTATCTTTTCAGTTCTTCTAGCTCTTTGGGTGCCATTCAGTAGGACTCCTTTGATATGGGGGCAGATCCTGGGATAGTATCTATAATAAATTTCACCTCTCTCCGGCAGTAATCCTGGAAGTTCTTCTGGGAAAACGTCTGTGAATTCTCTAATAATTTTTATTTCATCTATTCTGGTTTTACTCTTTGGTGTCGATTCAATGTAAGCTAAATAAGCTTCACATTATTTTCTTAATAATTTTTGGCATTTTGTAAAAGATATAATAGGTAAGACATCTCTCTTTCCTTCAAAAAAGATTAAGTCTCCTTCAGGAATAGGAAAACTTATCTTCTGGCCGCACAATCAATCTCAGCATGTCAAGTTGATAACCAGTCCATTCCTAACAGTATGTCAAAGTTCTTTATAGCAAGGGCAATCAAGTTTGCGGGAAAGACGTGATCTCCGATGTATATTTCACAGTTTGGATATATTATCCTACTAGCCAAAATTTCTCCTGAAGCTGTATTTACGGTATAAGGTGTGTCTAACATTTTAGATAAAATTTTTGCAGAAGCTACAAACTCAGGCAAGATAAATGAATGTGTAGATCCAGAATCAAATAATACTTGTGCAGATAATTCTGAAATATAGATCATACCTGTAACGATCGAGTCGGATAAGGAGAAAACCCGAGCTTGAGTTTGTGGCCTAGAGTTTGAATCAGGCTTCGGTATCATTGGACAATCCTTCGCAAAATGGTCTTTGTTACCATATCTAAAATAAGCTCTGGTACTTTTACGACATTTAAAAGTAGGATGATGACCTCCAAAACTTTGACACTTCATACCAGTATCTGTTATCATTCCTTCTTTCTTCCTTTTTTTCTCAAAACTTCCCTCATGCCTCTTAACCTGCTCATAACGGCGCTTTTTCCTTTCACGCCACTCCTGATCTTCATTAATATTTTATTTTGCGATCAACGCTCTTTGATATAATTCAGCATAATCGTAAATCCTCATAACATTTGTCTATTTTTGAATATCTTTTCGCAGACCATCTTCGAATCTTTTTGCTTTTTCTCGTGGATCGGCTATTAGATGACGTGCATAATCAGAAAGAGCAGTAAATGCAGCTTCATATTCCATGACAGACATAGAACCTTGCTTCAAATGAATGAAGTCACGTAATTTCTTTTCTTTGATAGCAGGAGGAAAATATTGTTGAAAGAAATTATCACGAAATCTTTCCCAAGAAACAGGTTGAAGAGATTTAAATTCAGTATTGAGTTGGGACTTCCACCATTTACGACCTTCACTAGTCAGCATATAAGAAGCAAAACCAGTCTTTTTGTTATCAGGGCACTCAATAAATTCGAAAATTATTTCCAATAGATTGATCCATTCCTCCACAGCCAGAGGATCTGGACCTCCCGCAAACTGGGGTGGTTTTTCCTTTCGAAAATGCATATACAGTGCATCTCTAAAGATATTGTATTATTCTCCCGATTTTCATTTGTTTGATTTTGTAGAAAATCATCTTGAGATTCCATTTTCACCTGGTAAATAATATATGTAAGCACATAAAACTAAACACTTTATTTAAGAAATACTATTACATGCCAGAGAAGTAGATTGCAAAATTTCCACAAATGGGTTTGGGTATACTAAGGTTTTGAAGATGAGACAGGGCTTGGTTCAGGATTCTCTTTCGGTTGGGCAAAAGGACTCTTGATGAGAGCCGACATCTCCTTAGTTTCCTTACAGGGAGTTGGAGTTGCTATAGTCAACTCGAGGTTTGTTGGCTTTGAAAAGCTGCTTGAAAGTTTGGAGATGATGGGTAACATTTGGTCTGTTTCCATCTGAGTTTTTCTTGGTTCTAGCTCCACTGAATCATTTGGTGGCTCATAATGGCAGAATGTAGACCAATTATCTCGGTAATAGGCTTCCATGGAAACTAAGGCAGTGAGTAGGTGATCCAGTCGAGGAATCACCATCATTGAGGCCTTGATCCTATCCCAATAAGAGGGTAAGGCTGTCAATATACGTTGTTTGGCCTCCTCAGGGGTGATCTTACTTCATCGGTAGTATCTAATCCATTCAAAAAGGAACCAGAGTTGGTCAAGATTGGCCACCATAGGGATGTTAGGGTTCATCTTAAACTCAATAAGGCGGGTGACTTGGTCTTTCCTGAAATCAAAGGCACGATATGTCAATGGATGAGGTAAAAGTGTTAAAGTCAGTCTAAGGTTACTTATAACCTATGCTCTGATACCAACCTGTCACACCCTTATTTTTAAGGACTAATTATCCATAAAATAAGAGGAGACTTACAGTCAGAATCACAGAACAAATTATAAGAAAAAAATATCTTTATTCATCTCAAAACAGGGTTACATAAGTTCGAACACTAAGCAGGTCACCCAGAGTAACCTTAGATTAGAAAACTAAAAAGTAAAGCAATTAAACTGGATAAAGGTAAGTATCGGTGAGACCATCTGGGATGTAGGGAAACATCTTTCTTGGGATTTTGCAGTCTTCTCCTGGCAATAGATTATTTACCTGAAAAGCAACAGTCAGTCACGAGGAGTAAACGACCTCCACCTTACCATAGGCCAAGTAAGGTCTTATAGCTCAATTTAACAACAGATTAAAATATCAGATTATTTTGTAATATCAACTTATCACCTCACAATATTATCATATTTCATACTATGCATATATATTAATATGTATAATCTTATAATGATGAAGGATCAGAATCCACAGAAATACGTCACCAGTGTGACAACAGAAGTAGCAGATACGTCACCAGTGTGACAACAGATTTATCAGATACGCCACCAGTGTGACATCAGAATAATAGGATGCAGGTACGTCCCTCACACGACGCCACGCGTCCAGAAGGTAGTTCGTCAACCACCGGGATCTCAGCTCATCATATCATCATATATCTCAGGATACATGGGTCCAGTATAACCCAGTATAATATCTTAGCACAAAGCCCAACAGAATATCGACACAGCCATGCAGAATATGCAGAATATAACTCACAGAATATAATTGATATCATTTTGTATATTAGTTATTTTAATTTAATAATCACGATGTCCTAAGTTCAGTGAAAATCGCTTACCTGGATTAGAGGCTGTAATAGTTTGCAGGTGGATGACGTGTTCCCTGATTAAGTTCAGTGTGAATAATTACTATTGTGCTTAATAGTTTAAAATATTAACTTAAATTACAAAGGCTAAATAGGTCAGATAAGCCAAGTGGCTCAAAACTGGTCAATATAGGTCAAACTAGTTAAAATGGATCAGACCAGGTCAACTTGAGTCAAAACTGAGTATTTCAGGTTAATGAGGCAAATAGGTCAAATTGGGTCAAACGGGTTAACTCATGTCAAATAAGTTAACTCAGGTCAAACGGGTTAACTCATGTCAAATAGGTTAACTCGGATCAAACGGGTTAACTCATTTCAAATAGGTTAACTTGGGTCAAAATGGGTTAACTCATTTCAAATAGGTTAATTCGGGTTAAAATGGGTTAACTCATTTTTAAATGGGTTGACACAGGTCATCTTGGGTCAAACAGGTTAACTTGATTTTAAATGGGTTGACACAGATTTATCGGGTTTGATATGGGTTAAGTGGGTCGATATATGTTTAAACAGGTTAATCACTAATCCAATTGAGTTAATAAGAAAAATTTCTGAATGTAATTTAAACTTAGTAAGATCAGAATTCTTACCTAGTAGAGTCTCGCCGCTGGAGGAGAGGCGCACCAAGATGGGCTAACGATGCAGTAGTTGTGGATTCTATCTGAGGGCTCTGGGGCCTATTTATAGGGAGATGTGAACTTATTAGAGCGGGACCGTTGGTGAGTGGTAGTTGGTGGTTGGGGAGGTAAATTTAATAGGGCGATACCGTTGGTGGGTGAGAAGGTGGGAGGAAGGCAGAGGAAATAAATATATATATTTTACTGAAACGGATTGCAGGGAATGCTTATTTAATGTAGCAATTATTTTAAAGTCCTCAGATGATAGATGTACTTATATTAAATCTAGTAGAATATATATATATGAATATTAACAGATATTTTTTTTAAACGAATTATTACAACATCCCGCCAAATTACCATAGGTTGGATAGTCATTCACAATCCATATAAGTGCTGCCCTTAATGTAAATAGCTTATGCCGGTAAGCATCATATGTTTGTACTCCTTCTTTCTATAACTTTTTAAGATTATCTATAATTGGAGAAAGATAAACATCTATTTTATTTCCAGATTGCTTCAGTCCAGATATCAACAAAGTCAACATGATAAATTTACGTTTCATGCATAAATTAGGAGGTAAACTGTAAATAACTAAGAAAACAGGGCAACAACTGTACTGACTACTTTGAACACTGTGCGGATTAAAGCCATCAGTGCACAGCCCAAGTCTTAAATTCCTCGGATCTTCAGCAAAATTTGAAAATCTAATATCGAAAGATTTTCATTGCTGCGAATCAGCAGAGTGTCGCATCATTCTTTTAAATACACGTCCTTCACCATCAACATGCCAAGTAAAAAATTTAGCATATTCTTTATTTGAAATAGCCTTACAAAGCGCAGTATCGGAGGCAAATATCACAAAGCTTTTTTTGGAACACCATATTTTTCTTTAATGCCATCTGCACACAGCTTCCACCTTGATTTCCCATATTCTGAATATTGTTCTAATCCACTATACTCATTTCGATATAAAATACAATCATTAGGGCATGCATTGATCTTCTCATAATGCATTCCTAATGTACGAAGTGTTTTCTTTCAGAAGCTGATTGGGCGCTGGTAACATATCTTTTATAAGAATAAACAACTCTGTAAAGCACTTGTTGCTTAAACCATTTGCTGCCTTTAAATTAAACAAATGCATTAGTGCAGAAAATTTAGTAAAGCTCTTACAGTTAAGATATAATGAACTTTTGGCCTCTTGAAGCAACTCTTCAAACTGATCTGGAGCTTCTGATAAATTATTTTCAATATTCCAAATTAGATCTTCCATTCTATCTTTCTCGACTGTATTTTTAATGTTAACATTAGCATCTGCATATGTAGATGATGTACTTCTCCCAATATTATTCATTTTATTTCTTACAGATTCACCATGCTAAATTCATCTTTCATAAATCTCATTAAATCCATGAAAAAATAAATGATCTTTCACAATATTGGCTTCAAATAATTTCATATTTTCACATTTCAAGCACAGACATCTTATTCTGCCATTAACTAAACATTCATTTTCCAGTGCGAAATCTATAAAGGAATTCACTCCACGATCATATTGAAATGATCGTCTATCCATTTTAATTCAAGATCGATCCATATATAACTACCTACATAATAAGGTCTAATATAATTAATATATGCTAATCTAAGATCTTATTCTGCCATTTTAATTCTGTTTATGATACTAAAAAAATTCTACTTATACATCACAATTAACATATAAATAAACTGAAAAAATATGATTTACCTTGTGTGAAATTAAGCAGAAACAACAATTGAAATTTTGGAATCTAAATTTTTTGCAATCAACTTGAAAAAATAATAACCAAATAAAAAAGGTAAAGAAGTAGATCTAAGAAAAGGTAGATCCGACGTCAGTGAAGTCTCTCGGCAAAGTCGTCGGTGATCTAGCATCGGCGAATGTATAGATCTAGGGAACGGCGGCCTAAGTCGAAGAAGAAGAAAAAAAGGTGAAAGGCAGTGAAGGGGGCTAGATCCAGGTCGGCGAAAGTGTAGGGCGAATGTCGGCTGAAGAAGAAGAAGAAGAAGAAGAAGAAGAAGAAGAAGAAGGAGGAGGAGGAGGAGGTGGAAGAAAGTGAAGTCGACTAGATCCGGCGTCAGCCGACGTCGGCTCGTGATGGTGGAGTTTGCTAGATCCAGTGTTGGCGAGGGTGTAGGGCCACGAATGCGGCTAGATCCGCCGTTAGCGAGGGTGTAGGGCCGCGAATGCGGCTAGATCCGGCGTCGGCAAGGGTGTAGGGACGCGAATGCGGCTAGATCCGGCGTCGGCGAAGGTATAAGGGGAATGGTGACCAAAGAAGGAGGAGGAGGAGATCGACGCGCGCAGCTTGATCCGGCAATGTGAGGTCCCCCGGCGACGAGTAACCCTTGCGTCGCCAATGTTCTAACAAATGAGAGCAAGCGCTTGTAAATCTAGCTAGGTTTTCTGTTTAACTCAAACAAAAATGAAAGAAATTAAATGAGAGCATATATGCAGGCTGCGGATCGAGGTATTAGGTTTAGACGGCGATTGACTCATGCAACCGCCGTCTAAGGCTTTAGATGACGGTTGCTTGTGTCAACCGCCGTTTAAAACTCTTATACAGGGGTTGACCATAGTCAACCGCCGTATAATAATTTGTCGGAACGTTTTGACAGCGATCTCTTTTGTTAACCGCCTTTATAAATGTATCGTATAATGCATATATTGTACTAGTGTTAAATTAGTTAATTTAGCGGGGCTTTGGCTGAAATTGAAGAACCTGCTGCTGGAATGGGTGCATGTGACGTTGAAAATGCTGAAATACTGAAGAAATGGGTGAATTTGATGACCCCTCTGTAGCTGAAATTGATGGTTTTGTTGCTGGCAATGCTGTCCCTGCTCTTGACAACGCTGAACCTGTCACTAACCATGCCATTTTGAATGATGAATTAAACAAGGAGGAAAAGAGAGCCAGAAACTTATGTTTTTGGTGTGAAGAAAAATACACACCAGCACATAAGTGCGCAAAGAGGCGATTAAACATGATACAGGCTGAAGAAGAGGTTGAGGAGCCAAAGGAGGAGCAGGTGGACGAAGGGTCCTTGCAAAAGACACCCAGGGAGGAATAACTAGAATTGGAGGTCGAAGAGGCAGCCCATCTATCCCTGCATGCTGTAACCGGAATTCTAGCTTTTAATACTATGGCGGTGAAGGGGCATGTGGGAAAACAGAGCATCCATATTCTCATAGATTCAGAAAGTATTCATAATTTTGTGGATCCAACTGCTCCTAAGGATCATGATCAGAAGTGCGAGCCCATCCCTGATCAACTTGTGAAATTAGCCACAGGAACAACCTTAAGTAAACATCAAGCAGCAAGAGGATTACACTGGAAGATGGTTGGACGGGAATTCTCGACAGATGCAATGATTATTCCATTGGGTAGTTATGATATGATTCTAGGGGTACAATGGCTCTCTGCATTAGGACCTATTCAATGGGACTTTGAGCAAATGCGGATGGAATTCCATTATAAAGGAGAAAGGGTGGTTCTCAGAGGAAGCCAGAAAAAATATGTGAGAGTCCTAGAAGGGAAGAAGATTAAGTTTGCAGTACAGAATTTGTCACTGTTGATGACTGCCCAACTGTGTGCCCTACGGCTGATGGCTCCAAAACAAAAAGCAAATCCAGTCAATGAGGAAGAACCACAGCAGAAGCTCAACTTCTTACTCCAGGAATTCTCAAACATTTTTTATGAACCTAAAGGATTACCTCACAGGAGAGAATGTGATCATTCTATTGTTTTAAAACCTGGAACAGAACCTGTCAACATCCGGCCCTATAGGTATCCATACATACAAAAGGCTGAAATGGAGAAATTAATTGCTGAGATGAAAAAGGCAGGAATTATCAGGGATAGTCACAGCCCCTTTTCCTCTCCAGTAGTAATGATTAAAAAAAAGGATGGAACTTGGAGATTATGTGTGGACTACAGGGAATTGAACTCTAAAAATAGTTTATTCCTATCATAGAAGAACTCCTGGATGAATTAGTGGGAGCAAAGATTTTCAGCAAGCTTGATTTGAGGTTGGGTTATTGGCAAATACGGATGAACCTAGAAGATGTAACTAAGACAGCATTTAGGACCCATGATGGACACTATGAGTTCCTTGTTATGTCATTTGGCTTGACCAATGCTCCGGCCACATTCCAAGGTATGATGAATAATCTATTCCGGCCCTATCTGAGGAGATTTGTTCTGGTGTTCTTTGATGCTATCTTGGTATTCAGTAAAGAATGGGAAGCTCACTTGGCACACTTGAAGATGGTTCTCAATATCCTAAGGGAAAATCATTTATTTGCAAAATAGAGTAAATGTGTGTTTGGGAGCTCTAAGATATCATGTTTGGGGCACATTATTGATGATCAAGGGGTTCATGCCGACCCTGAAAAATTAGAGGCAATGCAGCAATGGCCAACACCTGTCACTATCAAAGGTCTAAGAGGATTTTTGGGACTCACCGGCTACTACAGAAGGTTCATTCAGAATTGTTAAAAAGGGGCAAGTTTCTATGGACAGCAGCTGCAGAAGATGCCTTCAAAATTTGAAAGAAAAGATGAGTTCCCCACCAGGAATTTCAGATTGAAGCAGATGCCTCTGGAATGGGAATTGGAGCGGTGCTGTCCCAGGGAGGGAGACAAATAGCTTACTTCAGTAAGGTGTTATCTGAAAGACACCAAGCTTTGGCTACATATGAGAAGGAAATGTTAGCCATAACCTCTGCTATACAAAAGATGGAGACCCTATCTACTTGGGAATCATTTTACAATCAAAACAGATCACAGGAGCCTTAAATACCTCATGAAGCAGAGGGTTTCCACAGTAGCCCAGCAAAGGTGGATAGCAAAGCTAGCCAGGTACAATTTCACTATCAAATACAAGAAGGGGTGTGATAATAAGGCCGCAAATGCATTGTCCAGGTTGTTGGAAGTAAATGAAATGGAAAGTGTGGCCATCTCCTCAATTCTCACTACAGAATTGTTGAAGGAAGTTAAAGAGTCATGGGAGTTGGGCCCTCAAATAAAGGAAAAATTTTAAAGTTGCAAGCAGGAGGAAGAGTTGCTGGAAACTAAACTTGGAATAACCAATTACTTCACAAAGAAGGGAAGTGCTTGTTGGGCCAGACTTAGGATTGAGAAGGAGAATTGTTTATATTATGCACTCAGAACCATCTCGAGGACACTCTAGGGTAGAAGAACAGCTAACAGAGTAAAGGCTGTCTTTTATTGGAGGGGCCTAAGACAAACGGTAAGGAGGATTGTGGCAGAGTGTGAGGTATGCCAGAAAAACAAAATCTAGAATGTAGCACTCCCAGGACTCTTACAGCCATTACCTGTTCCAGAAAGAATTTGGTCAGATATCATAGAAGGCTTACCATCATCACAGGGGAAGAACACCATCTGGGTGATTGTGGATAGGATGAGTAAATACGCGCATTTTATTGGGTTATCCCATCCCTTTACAGCAGCAGAACTTGCCCAGATCGTTATGGAACAGATTTACAAGTTACATGGCCTACCCAAAAGAATTGTGAGTGATCGAGATCCAATTTATACTAATAAATTCTGGAAGGAGGTATTTAAGAAGCAGGGATTCTTCATTCACACTTCGACAGCTTACCACCCTCAAATAGATGGGCAATCTAAAGTGATTAACCGCTGCTTAGAAGGGTACTTGAGAAGGATGACTGGTGACAAGCCAAAGCACTGGATGAAATGGTTGGCATTAGCTAAATGGTGGTATAACACATCATATCACTCATCCATCAAGATGTGTATGGCCAACAACCCCCGCTGCATGTGCCTTATGTAGCAGGAGACTCTGCGGTGGAAGCATTAGATCGGACTCTGACGGAAAGGGAAGAGATGAGAAGGATTCTTAAACACCACCTAAAGTTGCCAGGAACAGGATGAAACAGCAAGCGAACAGGCATCGAAGTGAGCGGGAGTTCCAGAAGGGTGATTGGGTATATGTTAGAATAAATCTATACAGGCAAGGAACAGTGGCTCTGAGGAAAAACAACAAGCTAAGTCCCAAATATTTTGGTCCCTTCCAAATTGAATCAAGAGTAGGAGCTGTTGCTTATAGGCTGCGATTGCCTGCAGAAGCGAAGATCCACCCTGTATTTCATGTATCCCTGCTTAAAAAAAAAGTGGGAGCACTGTCAATAGAAGGGGAGATTCCTACCACGGTGAACCAGGAAGGTCAGCTGATGGCTCAACCAGAAGAGATATTGTAACGTCGACTAGTTCTACGGGGACGCCAGGCCATTCCGTAGGTTCTGATCAGGTGGTCGCATTCAAGCGCAGAGAACGCTACCTGGGAAGATGAGGAGAAAATGAGGGTGCTGAAGTTGGTTGAAGAGGAATGATCCTTGAGGACAAGGATCATCTGAAGGGGGAAGGAATTGTTACAGGCTGCAGGAAGTAGCCGGCGGAGCTGCATCTCTGTATACACATAAATAATGAATTGTGAGGGAGTGACTATGAACCAGTTCAGTGAACCGAGTTTAGCTTCAGTGAATCGGGCTGAGAAGCTAACATTATAAAAGGCTGTAATTCATTGTAATTGAGCAGCGATTGAATAGAATTTTCCCTTACATCGTCTTCCTCTCTTATTCTCTTCCCTTGTTCTTCTCTGTTTGATCTCTCTATGTGTGCGCAGTAGTTCTCTGATCCCCGGGGTTCTTGCAACCGGAATCACCCCTGAACGCAGGTCCAATCTTCGGCGGCTAGACGTGTCGTCACTGTCGCCCTGGTGGTCCGCCAACGATCATCTTTCTCCCTGTTATTAGATGTTGATGGATCAGTTTAGTCAGGTGGCACAACTGTTGTTTGCATCATTAGAGACCACAAAGGAGAATGCTTGGAAGGAGGTGATAGGAGATTAACAACCTACGCAGTCACAACAGCTAAGAAGATAGCAGCACAGATCAGGGCAACAACAACAGCAAAATGGGCACCGACAGTTCAAGGAATTTTCTCTTCCTGCAAACTAGAACAAAAAATACTATCTATTTTGCTAACATAACAGTGATTTTGCCTAGGTGAGGGCCTTTCCCTCTCAACAGATTTTTATAATCTCCTCCAAGGAGATAAAACTTGATGTACTATTTTACTTATTTTTAAAAATACAAGGCACATGCCACACTTTCAGGAATATACTTATCTTCTTTTCCTTTCATTTTGAATAATAATGTATGGCAGGTGTTGCTACAGCTTATCAACATTGAAAAGCGTAGAATAGTAAGAAGCCAATGATAAAGAGTTCTATTTGATGTAGGCAACAGTGCATCCATGATTCATGGGGCTTTCTTCTTCAAACTTGACAACCCGAGGATGATTTCGAAGAATATTGATAGCATGCTCCTTTAGAGCTCCTGAGCCAATACCATGAATGATGAAGAGGACAGAGTACGATTTACCTGCTGAAATTGCCATCTCAAGATTACAAGAAGCATCTTCAACTCTCATGCCTCGTAGATCAACTGTGTTCTTCGATGTCCTCACAGCTGGTCCAAAAGAAACCTCAGCATCTTTCTTCATCTCCGTAAAAAGTTTCTTGTACTGCTGCCTTTTCTCCTACAAAAGTATTTTCGTTAATTATAATTTCCCTGTATCATATAAAATACAATTTATTCTATTCTGCTAAGTTATGTAGTAATTTTTTTAATAAAAGAGATGAATATGTTACAAGAAAATAGAAACAAGACTGCATCCTCACATTACCATAAAAATTGATTCGAGTATTTCAACGCCAGCAATATGAAAGTGAAAACACTGCAGCATCAGTTCCTCGTTAATAAATAAAGTTCAAAGAAGTAAAGTTCTAGAAGGAAGCTCGAGTAAAATTACACTAAAAAAGGAATAAACTCGGTGTGAACAAATAAAATGCAATCTTCATCTATCAACATATAAACGGTGTCACGACACATTCAATAGATGTATTTTTGCTGGCTGAACCCTAACATTAAGGGTAAGGCTTTTGATGCTAACAACAACGATATCACAAGAAAGGAAATTAATTGCAACTCGAGATAAAATGCTTCTCATTCTCACCAGTTGTCGTGATTGCAGGCTAGTACCATATATACTATCTTTCATTCTCAACTGGATTGACCTGATATCACCTTTCTTGACACGGACTTTGATTTTTCCATATTGTACCATAGCAACATCATCCTCTCTTGGAGCCTCAATGACAGTAGCTACCTTGTCACCTAATCCCTTAACATAAACTCTATCACCAATTTTTGGTACATATAAGCTATCATTGCCTTCTCTCAATGTATTATTAGTTGGTTGATGAGTAGCAGCAATAGAAGCAATCAAAGACTCTGATCTTCTCAATATCAAATTGAACTGATCTGGGCCAGCACTTGGAAGCTGCTCTTCAAAATTTTTGATGACAGTCTCCATCTGAGACCTCGCAGATTTTAGCTCCTGCTGCAAATTTCTAGATTCACTAGCCTTAAGAGTAGCCTCGCGTCTGCTAAGGTCTTGGGCCTCGGCTTCGATCTGCCACGAGAAAAATTAATCAGAAAGTTTTCAAGAAAATGCAGTCTCATTTAATCTATTCAAAAAATAAAAGTACAGAAAATTCAAACAGCATCTGTTCATGCTCGATGTAGTTCGCCAAGTGGGGATCAAATGGTGCACTGTTCGAGTGAATGGTTTAAACTTGCATATATAAGGACATTCAAAATGTTTGATCTTTCCAAATAATGAAGATCAAAATGTTGCAGCTCACATGATTCAAAAAACCAAACAACCAGCAATCAAACAGTAAACAAGAAATAAACAACCCAAAAAAAAAAGAACATGCAGCAATTTACAGGAAAAACCTTAGCAAGAAAAGCAATTAGAGAACGAAGGAGAATGTTTCATTAACATCAAAGAAGGTTTCAAGAAGGAATCTTAATGTCTTAATGATAGGGAGATTAGCGATAGATAATGAACCCTAACAGCCCTGTTATAAAAAGAGGAAATTACAGATCCATGCTAACTAACCATTTCATGTTTATTGATAGCAATGATCGTAATGCAATCATCATTATCGCTATAGAAACATCCTAGAGACTCTGCTTCTCATCAGCCTTCCAACAGCCACAAAAGATCTAGACAAACATAAAGGCAAAAAAAAAACTTGAAATAACATTTTTGAGAACCGTTGTTGAAAATGATATTTTCAAATTACGAATTGTTACTCCAACACTAAGCAGATTTATTCGAGCTTGATCTTCTGGCATCTCAATACTTTCTCTACCCTTGCAAATTCTCACAAAAGAATTCTAGTAAAAGACGGTTGGGAAGTGTAATAGAAGAATTCAAACCACAAATGGAAAATCTCCACTATGACTTGAATTATTTCAATAAAGTTAAACTAACATTTGCACTTATGTGTAAATACTCATCAGGAGTTACAAATCAAACCCAAGCATTGCTCAAATTTAGAAAGTATAAGTAAGGGTGTGCATTATAAGGTTTAAACCGAAAAACTGAACTAAATTGTTAAAATTTAACGTTGTCATTTGGTTTAGAATCTGATGGTTGGATATTAATTTTAACAAAAATTTTAATGTCTACACAAAGATCAAAATGTACAAAGTTAGAGTTTCTTTCGTCTAATGCGTTACCTTACCAATAGCCACAATCTACTGCTTGTCCAACACACTTCTCGTAGTAGTCTAATGTCCCTATGTGTTGGTGCAAAGAAGCCTACTTTTATTAAATTCTAGGGACATTTACATACATGTTACAAAAAACTTTGAATATTACCGATATACCACTCTCTTCATAAAATTTGAAATATAGGGTGGCATGTATTTGAAAAAAAATGAATATTCAAATTTTATGTAAAAGCCCCTAAATTTTATTAATCTTTCTCACACATATAGCCAAGAAGAAAATAATAACTTGGTAATGCAAGATGAAATATAATTACAGGAAAATTAAAAAAAATAAATTTAGTTGACAAATTATAATTAAAGAGCAAACATTTTTCAAAAATTAAATTATAAATAAGATTTTTAAAATTTAAAAAAAATAAATTATTTTATAATTAAAATTAAATTAGATTATTGATATGTTAGAATTTATCAATTAGATTAGAGATTATTGATTTAAACTCAACATATCAAATCTAAGTTCGAGAATTAAATAAGAATATTCTCACAACTAAAACCAATAGTAGCTTTCTTTCTCGATAGCATGCGGGATCTCTCAAACAGAGCCAAAATCAAAAGCCACAAGAGTCAAAATTTTCAATTTAATTCATCTATTCAAAAATATTTAAATCAAATTGAGATTTCCTTTAATCTATGTTAGTAGATTCTGAACTAATGTGGGCTACATCAAGGAATCTAAATAGGGTGAGCTCCGTAAGTTGACTCATAAGCAAGACAATCTGACTTTAAGAAATAAGTAAGGTTAGGCATAATCAGGAAACTACTTGGATTGGACTCACAGACAAGGCACGATGCTATTTTTTGGGTGTTGTGTGAGGTAAGGTGCACGATAGGAACAGGTCAAGCTTTGCAAACAAGGCAGGCGTGATTGTCATGTGATCGCAACACATGACACACACAAAATGGGCATGTACCAATAGTGAAGTATCAAAGCCATGACTGTGGCGTGTAAGGACTTAGGTGGCAGCAGCAAGCGAAGAGATCAGTGTAGTTGGCTCTCACAAATAAGGCACGATGTTATTTTTTGGGTGTTGTCTGAGGTAAGGTGCACGATAGGAACAAGTCAAGCTTGGCAAACAAAGCAGGTGTGATTGTCATGTGATCGCAATACATGACACACACAAGATGGGCATATGCCGATAGTGAAGTATCAAAGCCATGACAGTGGCGTGTAAGGACTCAAGTGCCAGCAACAAATGAAGAGATCAATATAGCAGTCCACTACAGGTCCCAAAGCAATATAGGGGAGTGGAGCAACAATGACCATAGATGTACTGGGCTGCGAAGCTAACCAATATGAAGGAACTCAACATCGGGTTGTTGGAGGTATGCATGAGTTGGTTGGCAATGGTGTCAATCAATTGGACAAGCTGAGGTATCATAAGAGAAAAGCATTAACCAATGTAGCAGCTTCAGGAGCGGGTAGATCTGTACTTCAAAGAGGATCCCAAGGTTGACGATGTTAGAAAAAGCAAGAACATCTGAGAAATTCTTTTTCACTCAATGAACAACTACATTACTAAAAGGTTCTCACCCAAAGTCAACTCTATTCTTTCCTTTACAGGAGTACAACACTCTTACAATTACTCAACACTAATTTTATTCATCATGAACTACAAATTACAATAGCAATCAACAGACCCTTGTTATATAATAATAGAAAATACAAAAATAAATGCAAGAAATAACATGCCAAAAATATCTTTAAAAAAAGAATATTTAGTAAATTAAAATCAGCAAAATATTAGCTCCAAATCTGCAAGTGGTCTTCAATTAGCCATTAATTCGAAATCGTCTACCAAACCAAATCAATATGGCAATCATCAATCAGATCAATAAGTCGTACATGAGTTTACAATCTGTGTAAAGTAAATATGAAAAAAAATCGTAATAATGCAATCAAGTGTCCCCACCACTTGGTCACCTCAATGCTGGCAATGTGAACTAATTGCAGTTACTCCTATTATTTTATTGCCTTCCAATTTGTACAGTTTGGCCATCTTTGACCTTAGACAACCCTTCATTACAATAAAGGCACCTTTGGAGATCTTTAGAACTCCACCTTCTCCAGTGTACTTGTATCATCTCAAATCAAGGGTACTTTGAGAATTCAAACTTCCCTTTAACTGATTAACATTTCTTACCTTAAGTCCAAGTTTGAATGACTCCATCAAATAACTTGAATCTTGAGTCCTGCAACTTTGTATGGCTCGTCGCTGCCTATCAAGACCACCTTACTATTACAATAAGAACACCGAAGTCATCAGTTTCTTTGGAAGCCATGAGTTTACTCTTTTATCCTGCTCATGCTTCTAGAAAATTTCCTTTTTTCAACAAAACAATTCATCTTAATGTGATCCTTGTGATTACAATAATTGCAAACCAAAATTTGGTCTTTGGCCGCCTGCCCTTTCTCTCTTCCTCTTGTTGTCAAAGTCACAAACATCTTATCCTTCTCCATCAAGGCATCATTCAAGTTCAGCAGCATGAGGATAAATTGAATTTTGACCCGCTAGAGAGAATCTGATGCTCTTATCCAACTTCTCCATGTTGTATTTCATAGTAGTCAATGTTTTTAGGAGAACATCTCAAGAAAACAAAAAAGTGAGGAAAATTTGGATTGCTCTGATACTAGTTTGCTATGGCGGAAATGGTTCGTGAAGACTAAACAGCAAGACAAGCAATCAAACAACAAACAAGTGGTAAACAACTAGAAAAGAATGAAGAAGATAAGCACACAACATAAAGATAAACACACAATAGAAACGAATGAAATTCTTCACTTTACTTGAAAGAAGGTTACAAGGAGAAGCCTTAATAATTAAGGAGACTAGCAGCAGATAGAAAACCCTAATCACCCATTGTAGGCAAGAACGACAACACTGCAGCTAATCATTACATTCATAAGAATAACAATACCCTTAATAACACTCCAGGGAATCTTAAGCGAGTTACTTTTGACCTATCTTTCGTGGCCAGAAAAGATCTAAATGAAAATTTAAAGGAGAGCTTTTGAGAATCCTTCTGAAAATGATGTTGAGAATCCTTCTGAAAATGACGTTTTTGACTGAAAATCTTTGACTCTATCTTTGAGCTAATTCATTCAAGCTTGATCTCTTTTTTTGTGAAAGGTGCAAGCTTGATCTTTTGACGTGTCAATATTTGTCTTTAGGTACCTTCTTGAAAAGATATAGGATGTCAAAAGACATTGCATGACCAATATTGTCAGAATGCCGTTCCTCAAAAATCCCAACTCCTAAGAATTATATTCTTAAAAGACTTCTTGAAAAGAATTCAACTCACACAATATACATGTAATTAAGTCCTCAAAAACTATTGAGCTCTATTCAGATCCATAGCGATAATCTTAAACATCCATATGAGCCAACAAAATTGTAGATATGTACCAGCAAGAAGTACTGTCCTATAAGTAAAATACACAAAATTCATTCAATTACCCTGAGCATAAAAATGAGGCCTCTTTGAATATGCAGACTAACAATAGAATAAAACAAGCATGTATGAATTTTATTATGGTAAGTTTGAAATGCAATCACGAGACTCATAAATAAGGAAACATCCTGTTGAGCAAAGAATTCCAGAAAAACTGGTTCTAATTCCTTTATTGACCAACTTTGACTAGACAGCATAGAACTCGCCAGTTAAGGAGCTTTCATACATGAACAGAGAAGCTCTTTTCGAAATGAAGAACTCAAGGCTGGCATGTAAATTCCTAGATGTATTATTTGTTAAGGTTCTCTTTTATAATCCAACAAGGATGTAGTAAACAGTTGATGCTATCCAGTATCATCCAAAAATGACTATGGTCAATTGGATAGCTCAAGCGCTTTGGGGGCCTTCCCTCACAATCACTTTCATGTGCAATATATTACGTCTAGGTGCTTGGGCTTCTACCCAAATATTTATTTTTCACTTTTATTATGTTGCTATACTATATGGGACGTCATTTTATACAAGTATAGAGGAGGCAGCCAGCCATTTGTCATGCGGCTTTCATCATAGCAAGTGGTAACTTGCACCGCCAAATTTCCAAATAAAAAAGAAGAGAAAATCCTTAACAAACAGTCCAGTACAGAGACTGCAGCAATATGATGAATAAAATTGTTTATGTTTACATTATAGCTGGACAGCACCTCAAGGTAAAGCTCCTTAACTTCTGAAAGGAGGGATGCCGCTTCTCTAGCCTTACACTCTAATACGCCTCTCTCTTCCACTAGAGATTTATACAACAAATCCTGACGTTCCATTTGTTTGTTGGGAGCTAGCTTCTTTGCCCATTCTTGTGCACGATAGAGCACATGCTGGTCAAAACCAATTGACTTCGCTATACTCAAGGCATTTGAGTTACCGGTGCTTCCCCACAAAATGCGATATGTAGGTTGTAGAGTTTTGATACAGAACTCCATTGCAGCATTTTCAAATCTAGAATCTGTAGCTTTCAAGAGACTTAGATCTGCATAGTGAGTAGTAACTACAACAAGATTGGCACATTCAACAAGGTGCTGTAGTATGCTTGAGGAAATGGCCACACCTTCAGAAGGGTCAGTACCATTACCTATTTCATCTATGAGAATAAGTGATTGTCCTGTAGTAACTTGCAGTATTTTGGAGAGGCGTGATATATGCCCGCTGAAAGTAGAAAGGCTACGCTCTAATGACTGCAACCAAAAAATAAGAGAGAGAAATTTACATGTTTTGATTAAAACGCATAGCATGTACTCTACAATGAAAGAAGAAATACCTGGTGGTCCCCAATATCCGCAAGAACCTGATCAAACCATGGAAGCCTAGGCTTGTTCTTTGCTGGAAGAAACATGCCTGCCTTCGACATTAGTGATGCTAAGCCCAAAGTCTTCATAGTCACAGTTTTTCCTCCAGTATTAGGTCCCGAAATAACAATCACCTTTGTGGAAGTTCCTATTTTGATATCTATAGGCACAACTTCAAGTTTAGCTAAATTCTTGGTTTCTGATGCCTCATCATCTATCTTACACATCCTTGTTCTTCGAAGCTCCAAATTAATATTAGAAGATAAGTCACTAAGAAAAGGTTCGAGGAGCAAAGGATGACGAATGCCCTCAATATCGACTAACAATGCTTTTTCGTTTGATATGTGCCACTCATGGTCCACGCTAAACGTTGGGAAAACCGCATCGAACCACTGGGCATATGCACCTCTAGCACAAGCAAGATCTAGTTCAAGAATCTTCTCCATCAAATGAAATATCTTTTCTTTCGAACCAGCTATTTCAGAAGTGAGGATACCCATAACAGCAATTTCTTCAGCTTTCTCAGCATTACAAAGCCTTACTTCCATATTGTTCAGTTGGATTGCATTTTTTGGCTCCATAAAGTATGTTAAACCAGAGCTACTCATACCCAATACAACGCCTTCAGGAAGCAAAGATTTGCGTGAAGCTTTGACCGCAATACACATCCTAGTTCGACGCTTGGTGATCAAAGGATCATCAACTCCTCCAGCTTTAAAAACTTTATTGGACTCTTCTTTCAGTAAGGCTTCCAATTTTTCAATGTTCTCCCTCCGTTCCAACCTGATGGTTTCTAACCTCATGCTAGCCCGGTCCAAAATTACAAAGAGATTACAATCAATGCAAAATGACATCTTATTTGCCAATTCTGTCAGAAAATCACAGTTTTGAACTATATCAACAAGAGGAAAGTACCTGTTCAAATATGAATACATTGAAAATCTTACAAATTTCTTATGCATTACAGCGTTCCAGTCTTCCTACAAGCATTCGTCACTTCCAAGACAATGAAAAGGAAGTAATTCAGAAAAATGTTTCGACAGAAAGGGAAATCTAATGTGTTATGGGGAATAAAGCATATTAGATTTGATGGTCGTGCTGACTTATGTCCACTTATCTTGTTCTTTGGCGTACTTAATATCTACCTAGAAGAATGTTGACGATCTATTGAATACCAGTATAGAAAATTCACGTCTGTCAAATGAAAAATAACAGAAAAAATGTTCTGGTTAGTCTTGAGCTTATGTTAACTCACCAGCCAATTAATTTATAAAAACGATTTGAAAACCCTTTAGAAACACTTTATCGAGTAAACTATCTCAAAAAATGCTCCAGAAAAATCCTAAAGAAAGACTTCTGGTCCTTTTGGTCCACCGATTCAGACAGCTTAAGCCACCGTTTACCAAACGGACCTGCTTCACACCACAAAATCCCATCAGGGTGAAACAGTTCAAGTCCATGAAGATGCTTGAAGCTGAATCCACCTATTATGACAGTTTCAAGGTTTTGGGCAAAAGTTGATTCAAATGCAACTTCAAGTCTTTAATTATCCAAACACTTTTTGAACTTAAAGCTGCTTCTATGATCTAAAACTACTTTAAAATTGAAACCAAACTACACTTATTCTAAAGTCAAAAGCGCTATCTAACGGACTTTGATTATTGTAAACCTGGCAATATATCACTTTAATTAACAGACAACGAATTCAAATTTGGTAAACAAGTGATATGTCAAAAATATAAAAAAGCAAAAAAATAGAATGGAACATAAACGGGGGGTCATAGCCCCATCAAGCAAGTTCTTCCTTTCGGCAGAACAAAAGTAAATGGTTAAAATTTGAGGGAGTTGTCAGAAAACATTTGATAAGAATGCGAGAGTAAAAACCTATCAGATGACTCCTCCATGGAAGAAATTATCAGCAATTGCTCAAAAATCCGTCTTGCAGAAGTCAGGCTCCTCCCCACAGCACATAGTTCACGAACAGTAAGAAACCCCTTCGCAACCGCTTTCCTCACTATGTCGGATGCAACGTCAACACCGGAGAAATCCAAAGGTTCCGACAGCAAGACCGCCGCCGCAGTCTGGTTCAAAAGCTTCTCGCTCTCCCTCCTATCCCTGCCGACTGGAAGCTCCCCATTCCGGCAAACCTCGCGACCGGTGGCAGTTGAAGCGAAGGCAGAGACCTGCGAGCAAACCGAACGCCAATCTAGAGCTTCCTCCGTTTCCTCACGGAGCTCCTCCGCGGCTCTGATCCTCTCGGCTTCTTCTCCGCTCTGACGGAAGTCACTTTCAAGCCCGGAATGACCATACTTCTCCCCTGGAGATGAAATCGAGACGCTAGATTTCGCTTCTAAGGAGCCCAACCGTGATCTATCGTGGGCAGAACCCAATATCATGAAGCACCCGGTCTCTGTAACCCGACATCTAAGGGGACGGGGTAGCTTGATTTGTGGAAGGAAGAGGCGGATTAGGGGATTTTTGATAGGCCTGTAGTAGCAGAGTGCATCCATTCAGTGCGGGCGGAAGAGAACCGAGAAGCTTTCTCTGCCGCCGTCTTGCCGTCGGCCGAACTATTTGAAGGACGTGGAGAAGTTCCAAAGGATAACGCGCCGAAAATCCCAGAGAGCTGAGGCGCACGAAAGTAGGCCTGTCAATGGATCGGGCGTGATCCGATCCGATCCGAGTTCCGATCCAATTAACCCCTCAAATGGAGTTTTTTTCGATATATTAATCCGATTCATTTACTAACCCATTTCGATTATATTTAAAAAAATTAAATTTGAATTACTATTGACCCGATCCGTTAATAATCCGACCCGTTTATATATTTAATTATTACATATTATTAAGTAAATTTTAACATATATTAACTATTGCATATCATTATTTTTATTGATCATATATTTAATTAAAATTTATATCACATAAAATTAAATTAATAGCAAAGCTAAAGGCGTAAAGAAACAAATTTTAAAAAAGAAAAAGAACATGAAGGCATGGAAGACCAAAATTGAAGATATTAAAGATGCTTAAGACTATTTGAAATTGCTATCAATATAAGAGCTTTTCTAGTTTTTTGTAGACATAATGCTTTAATATTTTTTGCGTTATTCTAGTTTAATTTAATATCATCTTCAGAAGTACTAGTATTTGATCATATTTTAGATTGCTATGAATATTTTTATTAGCTTGAAAATATAGCTTCGTCAATTTAGTAGTTTAGAAACTATGAATTATGTTTATCTATTCTATCTATTTTTCCTTCATCTGTTCTGTCTACTCATATATTTTTTTATTTTCTTAATAGTTTGTCTTGAATAACTATTTATTCTTATTGCCTTTATTTTTATTTTATTTTTCATAATCTCTTTGAGGGGATTTTTTAAGCTAGTTATCTCATTATCTTAACTTTTTCTCTGCTTAATTTTGAGAATTTTGTGATTGTGTATATTATTTGCAATCATAGTAAATGGATCAAATCCGAAAATCTGAGTTCCGACCCGATCCGGGTTTCAATCCGAAAGAATCCGGGTTGACTATGACCCGATCCAATGATTGACCCGATCCGTGGTTCATGGATTTGGATCCGAGTTGGGGTCGATCCGATCCAAATCCGATCCGTTGACAGGCCTACATGTAAGGGTGAGCAAAAAAAAGAGTTTTTTTTTTCATTTCATAAAAAAAGGAGTTCTTTTTCTTTTAAAAAAAACGAGTTTTTTAATTATCTCAACAGAAAAATAAGAATTGTGTCAAATTTGAGTTTATTTTTACTCAACTCGAAAATAATTAATTTAATTTATTAAATATTTACTTAATTTTAAATTAACATAAATTCAAAAAATTATGAGTTCTAATTTAAGGTAAATTTACTTCTAAAAAAAATTAAGGTAAATTTTTTTTTTTTTTTTTTGAAAAACCTCACACGGAGGGGGAGTCTTATTCACCCAGCCCCCAGCTGGCATTTAAGACACCTAAAAACAAGCTAAAATTTTAAAATAATAAATAAGGAGTACTAACTCCCTTACAAATAAAAGAGAAAGAAATTTGAAACAAGAAGTACTACTCCCTTACAAAGTGCAAAAGAGAAAAGAAAGAAAAGGGCACTTTGAAAAGCAGACTTCATCTAGATATAAATAATTCAAACTGTCACAGCAGCAAGCATAAAATCAAAACAACAAGCAAAACACAACAGCAGCAACAAACTGTTGTAGCTAGCCTAGCCCAACCCAAGAGTAATACGAAAATGCAGCTGCTCCCTATGAACTCTGCACCAAGAAATAAAGTGACTCCCTGCAATAAAACTGATAAACAAATTTTCGATACTGCTGTCAGTAGAAATATGCCCAAACAGCCTGGAAAAAATTGAAATTCTACAACAGATTGTACAGCAGATCCAATAGCAAACCGCCCAATGCAGTAATAATATCACCAAATTGTAAATTAAACTGTAGAAACGCAATCAAGCTGCAACCCTGCAATTAAAAGAACTTGCAGCTATATGTAGCAGATCATCACAAAAACTCAAAAACCAAACAAAGTAGAAGAAATAGACAACAAATAGTAAAAACAACATAAAAAAAAAACCCAAGCAAAAAAGAAAACAAGAGAAACACCTCAAAAAGAAAAGAAAAAAGAATTAATACCTTCTAATATAATTCTTACCATCCTTGTCAGCTTTAATTAAATTCCGAGCATCCTCTGGAATATCATCCCAGCAGTCAAAAATCCCAGAGTTACTATGCAATTTGGCAAAGAAATTAGCTACTTGATTAGCTTCTTTCCAAACATGACTTACTTTATAATGAAGATCCTTAAATAAATACTTAATTCTTAGAATATTAATAATACGGAGCCATTCAATTTCATAATTATCTGTTAACCATTTGTATAAGGTAAATTACTTGAATTAGGCTAAAGATCAATTGCATGCACATACTCCTATTGTTAAATGATAAATTTCAAACCAACCCTCATAATTTCCAACACAAATCATGAATCATCTACAATAAAAGTGCGGCGCATATAATATATTTGAATTATACATGCAATTATATATAAATCTCTTCATAAATTTTGAAATTTACATAATAAAAAATTATAAAAAATAATCTTACAATTAGGAGCCAAACGAGGAGTTATTATTTAGAGAATATTTAGTTTTTTATTATCTTAGTATTATGTGATATAATTTAAATATTATGATATTTAGATATTATTTTTTAAATCAAATAATTATTTTTTCTATATAACATGACATAATATTAAGATAACAAATAATTCATGTTATCAATCCCACTTAGCTAGTAGGGTAATGGCTTGGTTATTATTATTATACATAAATTTCTTTAATATATATCTTATAAGATATATTTATGTATATAAAATATCTTAATATATATTTGAAAAATCTTTATACATATTATTATATAGATATCTAGTTAATTATTAGTTGAATTGACTTCTAGTTATAAAACATTTGAGTAAAGTTCAAATTGAATAAACTACGTGCTAGTTTTGAATTTCAAGTATTTAATTGTACACAATAAAAAAAGATAATTATATGTACGACACTTAAACCTAACTATTTTATATATTTAATTTCAATTTTTTTATGGTTAACTACAAAAATTATATAAAAATTATAACTTTTATTATATACATGTTATAATTTTATAATATAAATGGTAAATAAATTATGATTTTTATGTAATTTTTTAGTTAATATAAATATTAAAAATTTATGGAATAAATATATATAATAATTAAATTTTAGCAAGTATGTAATTATCCTTGTTCACACAATTTATTTTTATTTTACATATTTCTTTTTTAAGTAATCTTATTCTACGTACTTCGTTAAAATTTGTAAAGATAAAAATGAATTTTTTTTGTGAAAATAAATGAACAAATACAAGACCAAAAAAAAGAAAAGTACAAGAGGACTAATGTATAAGTACAGAAAAAGTAGCCAACCGATTTCTGAATATTAAATTGCATAAATATTTACATATTTTTTTACACAAATTTTTTTATAATACACCGTATTTGTTTATAAATATTTTACTACATATTACTATAGAATAATTAGGATTACGAAATATTTCCAGGCCAGAAAAAATTTTAATATATAATTATTAATTTTTATTATTATATCATAAAACTATTTTTAATTGTTAATTTATTTATTTTTAATATAATTTTAAAATAATAATATTTAATATTTTGTTATTTTAAATTTTTAGAATAAGGAAACGAGAGAGAGAAAATTTTGTTTTAAATGTTTATTA
>JAEMOT010001743.1:347190-367795 GCA_019297695.1 Apostasia ramifera | reverse complement strand
ATTTATTTATTTTTAATATAATTTTAAAATAATAATATTTAATATTTTGTTATTTTAAATTTTTAGAATAAGGAAACGAGAGAGAGAAAATTTTGTTTTAAATGTTTATTAAATGCTTATAAAATAATAAAAATAAAATAATAAAATAATTTTTTAAAATATATAAGTAATTCAAACTAATCAAAACTAATCAAATTTCATATTTTCTAAAAATGCCGAACTAAAAAAGTGAGGCTCTGTTAAAAGGATTAAAGCTAAACACTTTACAACCTCAAAGATCAAAATTAAAAAAATTTAAAAATTAAAACTAATTTGCAATAACCTTTAAACTTCAAGGACCCAGATGAAATTTACCATACACTGAATTCGCAGCTCTAACTCAGATACAATTTATAAAGGGACATTTACCTGCATGCCAACACCAAGGTTTTCAGAACCGGATTGGACCGGGCGATTCGACTGCGAACCGGCCCAAGGTCCGGTCTAATTCAATATTAGAACCAAAATTAGTTAAAATCTGAATTGGACCAGTAAAAATCGGTTCAACCACTGAACCAGACGAGCCGGTTATTAACCGATCAAACCGAATTTAATATAGTGGATGTTTAGCTGATTTGTTAATTTTTTATCATAAATTTATTTCAAATTATTACAGAAATGACATATTTTGAATGACAAGAAAAATAATTATATTATTTTATTTCATAATTTTAAAATTTTTTATATATATCTTGTGGTAGTAAATTTTTTAAATTAATTATACTATTTTTTTAAAATAATTTTCATCATATTTTAAAAATTAATCTCATATTTAAAAAATTTAAATATAATTATAATATAATTATTAAATCATCTGATTGAACCGTGTAAAACCATGAATCAGTCGTTGATCAGTTTGACCTTCAATCCGGTTCTGAAAACCTTAGCCAACACAAAAATTTGAGCAAAAAAAGATTTGCAAGCCGTTTGATATTTTGCACATTCAAGAATAAAAATCAAAACAATTACATCCTTAAAAATCTTAAATTTGACACACGAACTGATTGTATCAAATTTATGATTTTTGAAGATACAAAATATATTTGTGATATTACATAACAAAACTATGATCATACAAAGTACAATCAACATCACTTGAACCAAAAACCCATTGTCACAATTTTCAAACCAAACCTGACCAGAATTTACTGCACATCTTATTAATGTAAATTATAAATTATTTGATTTACTCGCATTAAAATGTAAAGATATTGTGAAAAATGATTCGCATACTAACATGTAAATAACACTTTAGCTTACACCATGGTGTTCTAGCAAGTAGGAAAGAAATTTATCCGAGAACCAGAAGTCTCAAATTTAAATTACATTATAATCACAATATTCAAATGAGAAATTGTGATGTCAAGAGATGAAATAAAAATAATATATATAATTTAAAAAAAAAAAAACACTTTAGCTTACACCAACAGGACAGTTTGCAATTTTAAAAATTAAATTAATATTAAACCATCTGGAGAAAGAATGGGGGTCAAAAACCATTCCCCAGATCTACAAGAGCTGGATCAGGCAGTAAGATCGAACTTCGATAAGCAGCAAAAAATCACTGCGGCAATCAACCAACGAGCATCAGTCAGTCACCAGCATCTCCACCATTGACTCCAACACTATCACCTGCATGATCACTGGCAACTTCGAAGTCTTTCTGGCCGGGTACATGCATCTGCTGCTGGGATGCAACAATCCCAGCAATGGCTCTCATGGCTGATGCGGCACGATCCGTGCTAATTGCAGTGGGTTCTTCAGGTTTATCCTCCTCTTGTTGCTGCGGGGGCGGAACAAAGAAAGGAATCCTTCCTCTTTGCCAGTCGAGGAGGACCATCTTTGCAATAGTATTCAAATCAGGTTCACCACCCTAAATATTGGAATGGCAGACAGAATAAAGTCAAGGAAATGGAATCAAATACAAACTATAACAGGTTGTTATCATTATCATCTTTTTTTTTTTGGAGAAGTACAATGATACTGATTCAAGTTTACATAAATATATACCCTCTAGGTAAATCTATCTTTCAAAATTTTTTCCCTCTAGGTAAATCTATCTTTCAAAAAAAATTTTAAGTACTAAAAGGGTAAGTTATGTTCAGGTTCTTTTATGTGAATCACATTTTGCCAGAGCTGATACAGAGAGAATCAAAGAGGCTAGCTAGTATGATATTAAGTTTGCACTGTTAGTAGTAAGTAACACGTACCATTTTAAAAGGATCATGTTGAAACAAACATAGCTAGCTCAGTAACCTATGTGAAAACAAATAGGTGACAAACAATCAACATGAAACAACATGGACCAACATAAAAGGGTATCCTAACATGAGGGGCTCAAATGTACCTCTGATAAATGTTATCTAGGGGGTGAGAGTTTGGCTCCAAAATCCATAGTCACCTGATGTTTAGATCAATATTTAACTTGAATCGAGCTCGACTCAAGTCTATTGAACTGAGCCATGAGCCATGAGCCATGGTCAAATCTAATCGACTTGGTTCGATCTCTATTTTTTTAAATATAAATAATATATTTAATCATTTATTTTTTTATTAATTGTACATAAGTACATGTTAGTTGTAATAGGATATCTATTATATGATCTTGTGGGTATGGCAACCAATTTCAATCCCAACAGAGGCTATTTTTTTTAAAAAAAATTAATTCTTAGAAAGCCTGAGTTGGCTTGATTAAGGCTCGAGCCAGCTTGAATTTGAATCGAATTGAGAGGCTTAACTTTTGGATAGTCCTCACCCCTAATGTTATCAATTCACCTATGTACAATAGTGAAATCATTTTATCCAATATCACTCTAATAGAAATTCACAATCCATCCCTGAATTCACTCAAAATGAATAATCAAAATTTTCCAAAATCTAAACAGCATAACCCATATAACAAGGGAATGCTTTTAGATAACTGTCATTTTTTCCTTTCAGAATTCTCTTCCATTCTGCATTTGCCAAATGACAATTATATCTTTGATGCTGGACATGTAATTATAGAAAACATTTTTTGATAGATTTTAGATTGCCATATTTATATGCTAGTGGATAGTGGCTAGTGCTTAAGCATGTAAAGCTCATGCGAGAACCAAATGTCTTGTGTTTTAAACAGGAAAAATTCAAGTGAAGGTTTTTGAAACCATTTAGAATTTAACAAATGGTCTTGTAAGTCCCAAACCAGCAGATATCGTCAAAAGATCTTCTGCAGAAGTTGCCATAAGATTTAAAAACAGAAAAACCAAATGACATTAAGATGGCACCTTAAGAAGCTTTCCTGTTAATCTACACAATTGTACGAGAAAGTCTTCCTCGTCCACCCTGAAAAAATGACCCAAATAGAGCTTACAAAACAATTCGTAAACTAAATAACATCTATTACAGACTCAGAAAGGAATACAAACATATAATAAAGATTTAGTAAACAAAAGCTAATGCAGTGCCAAAAAGGAGAAATGAGAGAAGACTAGAAAAAAAAAGGAAGGTAAAGAATATCGTTATCAATTCATTCAAAGCTACGCATGACAAAGATCTTGGGTTTATTTTGTAGAATTGCATGCCCAACAAACCAGAAAAAATAAAACCTAAAAAAATTAAAATATTCAAAAGATAACTGCAAATAATAACAAAAATACTAATAGAGTAAATTGCACTTGGGAGCCAAAAGTAGATGAACTGCTCATTGTTACCAACTTTGCAAAAAAATTCTCAATTTACTTCCCTCAGATCAAGGCCCCTCAGATTGGTTTTGTGCTACAATTATGCTCAATGTGAATGGAATAGTTAAAAATGCTGTATATACCATCTTGCACACCCTATTTTGAGTGGTCCCCCTCTATTCTCTATTCTCTCACCCTGCCCCATCTCAATAACGACAACATAACTTGGGTGGAAGCAGCATGACTTGGGTAGCTTACTCTCGCCCCCATTATGTCCTAATGCCTGCCGTCACTCTCTCTCAATTTCTCTATCATCCCCATCCCCTACTAGAGCCGACAGTAAGGAAGGGTCAAAGAGAGCTTGCGGGAGAGGGGTTCTCATATCGAGTAAGAGGAAGGCTTACTCTTAATATCCCCCCTCCCACGCTCTTTCCATTCCTCAATCTAAGGGAGAAGGGGGCTTTTGTTTCAGGGAAGAGAGAGGCTTGCCCTTCATATCCGCCCTCTCTAAGTGAGAGGGAGTGGGTTTCATATTGAGGAAAAGAGAGGCTTTCTCTTGATATCCCCCTTCATCCCTTTGAGAGAAAGGGGGGCTTGCCCTCCCACTGAAGTATTTGTCTCACTTTATCATTCGTGTCCTAGGAGAGGGAAACATGAGGGAGAGGGTGCATTGTGTTAAGGACGAAAAGGCTTGCCCTCCCTCCAAAACCTCTGCTTCCTCCTCTCACTAGCGACTTCCAAGCTGCATAGCTCATCATGCATGCCACCTCCGAATCCCACATGAAAGTCGGTCAACTACTGCCAATTACTTGCGACCGTCCCAACCACTCGCTATAGACGACGGTGCTAAATATTGGATATATATAAATACATATATATATATATATATATATCGAGAAAGAGACACAATGAGATAAAGAGGTAACGCCAACCAAACATAAACAAAGAGAGATCAAGAGAGGGATTAGGAGAAAGAAAGAGATCAAGAGAGAAAGAGGTAGAGAGAACCTGTAACGGAGGGCAAAAAAAATGTCAAAGAAGACCTGTGCATACAATGAGAGAGAAAGGGAAATGGAACAAAGAGAAAAAGTGTGTGAGCTAGAGAGTGAGAAAGAGAGAGAGGAGGGTGTGAGGTCAACCGATCAGGCGCTCCAAATACTCTGTGCTAGTAGGGAGCTCTAGTGAGCTTCCGATGATCACTTATGAAATCTCCAGAGCTGATGATCCCTTCTGATGACGAAAGATATTGCGAAAGAAATAGACAGAGAGATAAGAAGTCTGCGAGCAGAAGGATCTTTGGTCCTAAAAATATATTATTTTCATCATTTTCATTAAAGGGGCATTTGATTTTTTATTATCTTGGCGTTATGTAATCTAAATGTCATAACAATAGATGTTATTGTTTGAGTGATACTCCCATAATATTTTAAAAAATTATCTACACATGTCTGAAACTAAATAATTATTTTCTCCAAATAACATAACATAATACCAAGATAACATTAAACCAAAATCCGCATTAGGCCTCATTTGATTGGGAGAGTAAAAACTCTAAAATTCCTCTAAAAATACTTCTATAAGTATTTTATATTTATTTCACATCATACACAAATTTAAATATTAAAAATCAACTTTATTTCACATCCTATATAAATCTCAATCTTAAAAAATAACTTTATTTCAGAACCTACATATATTTCAATAAAATAAAATCAATTTTATTTCACATCCAACACAACCTTTAATAATAAAATAATTTTATTTCACATCATAACATTAAAATATTTTTCTTTTCTATCTCAAAAAACATTCAAATATCTCTAAAACATACTCCAACCAAACGAGATCTTAGCATAAAAGATATATGATAGCCTCATCATTAAGCAACTGCAAGTATGAAGCTTCTCATTATACAAGTAATCAAGAGTAAGTCTAATGAGTACTTACAAAATGGCATCTTATAAACATAAATGGTCAAGGTACGTGCTTTCTAGTTAAAAACTGGATTGAATCAACAAGGTAGCTAATGGTAATGGCAGATTATTATACGCTAGAATGCAACAAAGCGCAGTAGCTTGTTACCATTCTTCTATCTTATATGCTCTCTGCAAATGCTCCTTTTTAACACGCTGAAGGACCTCTCCAATGTGCTCTGAAGCATCTTCCAAGTTTTCAACACGCACCTAGCCATCAAGTTAACAATAATTTCATATATTAATAAACAACAATAGGCCAAGAAACTAGAATATCAGAGACTAATACCGACATTTGCACCATGAAAAAATTTTCCAATTTCAGCCTTGTTTTTTCCAAATGGCAAACAAGCTTTAGCAATTATAAATATTTTTTTAGAAGAAAAGGCAAGGAAGACAATAACGAATCAACTAAATCCCCTCCAAATCCAAGGCCATAAAAAGCATGAAAATTTAAACAAACAAATTAATTAATTATAAAATCAAAAAAACGTAAAATGATTTTATTCAAAAGAACAAAATAACAAAGTACTAACATTGTTCAATGAGCAGATATTATTCTTGCTTTCCCTCAATATATTGGGAAAACAAATAAGAAAGATGCTGTATGCAAATTCAAGGTCATATCAAACATCAGATTTTAATCAGTTAACTGTAAAAGATGCTATAGTAAACAAATAATGTGCAATGCCCAAAGCACAACCTGACCAGTATATCAATCTAATTCATGAAAAAATGGAAAAATTTTGCAGAGAAATAGGAAATGACCACTGCAACAAGGAAGAGTTCAGAGTTCAAAGCAACAATTGAGCTCGAGCCAATTATTACAGTTTAATTTATTACCAATATCAAGAAATGACAACAGAACCACCTATTTACTAAACCATACAAGGATGCAGGAAAGAGTTCAATTTAAAATCATCATGAAGTATGTAAAATAGCAGTTTGCTATGACTGCAACGCTGAAACAACAAGAGAGACATCGAGCTTAATAACCATTAAAAAGTTTAAGCATATGGTGTTTAAATGGAAAAGGGCACATCAACCCCATATTGGCCTTGTTTACTCACTGGTTTAAGGTTAACAAGTTCAACCTTGAGACAAAACTGTTTTAGCTTAATTTCAAATTCTACAAAATTTTTTGAATTTAACCTTGCACAAATTTAATGACAAAATGATGGCGAAATAGATAATGACGTTATTAGCAGGATTCAAGCAGGCTGGGTAAAATGGAGAAATGCTTCTGGTGTGTTATGCGATAGAAAAATCTCATCCAAAATTAAGGGTAAATTTTATAAAACTGTAGTAAGACCAGCGATGATATATGGTGCTGAATGCTGGCCTGCAAAGAAGAAATATACAAATAAAATAAATGTTGTAGAAATGAGGATGTTAAGGTGGATGTGTGGATATACACGAAAGGATAGAATGAGAAATGAGTATATCCGAAAGAAAGTTGGTGTTGCACCAATTGAGGATAAACTTAGAGAAAGTCGGTTTCGATGGTTTGGACATCTAAATCGTAGGCCAATTGAAGCTCCAGTTAGAAAAATTGAGTTACTGGATTTTGCCCATGTACAAAGAGGAAGAGGGAGACCAAAGAAGACATGGCAACAAACTATAAGGAGTGATCTTAGTTACTTAAACTTAGATAAGAATTTGATAACTGATAGAGCGCAATGGAAACAAAGGATTCATGTAGCCGACCCCACCTAGTGGGATTAAGGCTTGGTTGTTGTTGTTGTTGTTGTAACCTTGCACAAATTTAACTTGTCAAGTTACTAGACCTGGCCCAAGGCATGTTTTGGATTTTACCTAACAACGAAAGAAATGAAACAGGAGAACTTCCAGATGTTGAGACATTTGGAAAAAGCCAGCTTGACAATAGCATAGTGGAAGATTTTTGCTTCTAACCACCAATTTTATGAAAAACACTCGAGGATTATCTTCTATTTCTCTAGTACATGTACTTATTTCCTGGTATATAAAGGTAGTGTTGTTGCAAATTGCAACAGACAACCAAATAGCTCCATAGAATAACCTCTAAACTTCCACTGTCAAAATTAGGGAAGTAACATTTCCAAAATCACTGAACTAAATACATTCGTGAAGTGCAGATATAATTAATAAGAACATGGATAGGTACAGATATAAACAACAACAACAACAACCAAGCCTTAATCCCACTAGGTGGGGTCGGCTACATGAATCCTTTGTTTCCATTGCGCTCTATCAGTTACCAAATTCTTATCTAAGTTTAAGTAACTAAGATCACTCCTTATAGTTTCTTGCCATGTCTTCTTTGGTCTCCCTCTTCCTCTTTGTACATGGGCAAAATCCAATAACTCAATTTTTCTAACTGGAGCTTCAATCGGCCTACGATTTAGATGTCCAAACCATCTAAGCCGACTTTCTCTAAGTTTATCCTCAATTGGGGCAACACCAACTTTCTTTCGGCTATATTCATTTCTCATTCTATCCTTTCGTGTATATCCACACATCCCCCTTAACATCCTTATTTCTGCAACATTTATTTTATTTGTATGTTTCCTCTTTGCAGGCCAGCATTCAGCACCATATATCATCGCTGGTCTTACTACAGTTTTATAAAATTTGCCCTTGATTCTGGATGGAATTTTTCTATCCCACAACATACCAGAAGCATTTCTCCATTTTACCCATCCTGCTTGAATCCTGCTAATAACGTCATTATCTATTTCGCCATCATTTTGTATAATTCATCTAAAGCATCTAAAGCGCTCACACTTCGTAACAATTTGATCACCAATTGTCACATCTCCAATATAAGTATTTCTTTCTTGACTAAATGTGCATTCCATATATTCAGTTTTTGATCTACTGAGATGAAGACTTTTAGATTCTAGAGCATTCCTCCAAAGCTCTAGTTTCGCTTTAAGCTCCCTCTTTAGTTTTCTCAATAAGAACAATATCATCTGCGAAGAGCATACATCAAGGCACTTCATCTTGGATATGTCCAGTCATGACTTCCATAATCAAAACAAAAAGATACGGACTTAAAGCCGAGCCTTGGTGTAATCCAACTGTAATAGGAAAATCCTTAGTCAAACCTCCTTGTGTCCGAACAGAGGTAACAGCTCCTTCATAGATGTTTTTAATAACTTGAATATAAGCAGTGCAAATCTCTTTCTTTTCTAAAACTCTCCAAAGTACTTCTCTTGAGACTTTATCATAAGCTTTTTCCAAATCAATAAAAATCAAATGTAGGTTTTCCTTTCCCTCCTTAAATTTCTTCATTAAACTTCTTAATAAATGAATGGCTTTATAGTAGATCTACCTGACATAAAACCAAACTGATTCTCTGATATCTTAGTATTCTGGCGTAACCTTTGTTCGATCACCCTCTCCCAAAGTTTTAAACTATGGATAGGTACAGATATAAACAATAAATAAAGGAAAAAATAAAAACTATGGCAGTACACTAGAAAAACGAAAGCTTTCTAGCAGACAAAACGGAATATCAATAGGTTCCAGAAGGTACAGCACCAAATTATTTACAGATTCAGAGCCAAATCATCTGACTCAGGGAGACATGCCCAGTGTGGCTAAAGCCATTTGTGATCAACTTAAACACAAAACTATGGTTAGAGTTAGTATAGAAACTTTTAGGAGAGATGCGCCAAAAAATGAAAAAGAATTTGATAATGATAGAGAGGGAGTTTCTTAAAATAGCTCTTTCATGGGTGAAAAAAATGACAAAACAAATTATAGAATACTTAACAAAGTCACGGGTTGGATAATAAACTTTTTGCATCTAACGGTCTTCACCTGAAACATACAAGTGATCAGCATTTGATCTGACTAATATATTCTATCAGTGAATTCTTGTTTAGATGGTATGAAGTATCTTAAGCATGCAATTATTCTCATGGCAGATCGAGTCCCTTAACCATATACCATAAGTCCATAGTTAGCATTATCAAAAAGCAATTTGTAACTTCTATCAAAAACAAAGAAAAGTAATTGAGCATCTTTGCCTTGCCACTAATTTTGGCGCATATTATCCTTTATATTGTACTTGAAAAGAGAATGATGATGAACAGCATTGCCTGAACTATTTTTAAACATGGGAGCGTGATCAATAATAAAAAATCATATTTTCTGTCAAGTTCAAATCAAGTATAGATTGCACATTACATCCACCAGTCATTGAGAATTAAGAAATGTGGTCCATGCTATATGGTAATTTTCTCCAATCAACCATAACGCCAAAAGGTACCACTCATAAACCATTATGCATGAGCGTTTAATATCATATTCCCGAAGACCATTCACATGTTATACATCAAAAAGATGCAATAATAAGCATGGAAGCACTCATTTTACCCTGACAAAAGCCTCAATTGGATTGCTGAATGATTTTTGGACTTCAAAATATTAAAATCATGCATTACGGACAAAGTAGTAGAACAATTCCGTTCATGGCTACATACCACACCCTTTAGGACAACATCAGTTTCAGAGTCCTTGTTATGGTACACCACTCCAGGACAATCAATCAGAAAAATCCTCTTTGTAAGAGTAATGTACTGCCACACTTTAGTTTCTCCTGGAATAGGGGCCACTTTGCACACCTAGACAAGGAGGCATATGTATTGAAAAAAAAATAAAACGATTAATTTGTCTACTTAACAATTAGTGCAACTTAATCAACTTGAAAAAACATTTTATACTGAGAAGAATATCTTCAATATTTTAGAAGGATAAGCAAATCACAAATACACAATTCCTTGAGGTCTCATAAAAGTACAATGGTTTTTTAAAATATTATTACAAGGGCAACATAAAATCTGAAATATTCCTTCAAGGGGAAAGGCTGAAAAGTTATAAAAGGGAAAATATTCATTGAGATAAAGAACTACAATTACAACAACAATCAGCACAATAAAGAAGCCAAATACACTTTCTAAAGTGAAGCTGAGGCTACAATATGCAAAAACCTGCATATTAGATTAAGGGATAACAGTCAAGTTAAAATAGTGTTTATCATATGCAAATTATAGTTTTGTATATCATATTATCCCAAAGCATAACAAAAATTTAAAACTTCAAAGAAACTCATTACGCAAGAGAGAGTGTATGATTAGTAAAATGGAAATTATGTAATTTACAAGTAACTTCATTAGAGATAAAGTTCAATAATCAACAATAAATAGTGCTAGAGAATCAAAGTTTCTCAAAAAAAGGAAGAGGACCAAAGTCTAAATTTACATACTTCGAATAACAAAGATTTTGAGAAATTTCTTTTTAACATTGTCATAAACAAATTTTGAAGACCCAATTCCAAACAAAGCAACTATAGCTCTAGAAAGGGATCAGGACAGACAAAAAATTCTCACTATTTGACAAATATTTACTACATCATCAAAACCTCAATCTCAAGCTAGTTGGAGTCGATAACATGGATTTCTCTTCTCCATTCAGCTCTATGTAAAGTAATACTTTTGTGATCACATCTGCACAAGTCTTCCTTTTTTTTTTCTTCTTTCACATCGTGACTTGGATTTATACACAAGGGCAACTGTAATTGACAATGTGCACGACCAAACCACTTCAAACATTTCCCCCTCATCAACTTAGGTGTCACATGTGCCCTTTCTTTGATAAAAGTTTGGTGGTGGTGGTGGTTGTTATTGTATGAGTTTGTGAAGGAGTGAGATACTTAACAGAAAGGAGGGTTACCACCAGACATCTGCCGCCAATAATAGATGGGCGTCTAACAATTCATCAATCTTCACTGTTATTTCGACACACTAGGCTTCCCTTCTCCAAATGCTCCACTAGACTCCCTACCGTTAGTCTTCTTCAGTCAAAGGAGTTTATTGCAAAAAATGTTCCCACAGAAGAAGCCCCATGAATGTCATATACAAAGACCGCACCTCATTAAGATCATAATAGCACACTCCCTAAGAAAAGAGCAAACTCCATTGAAGAAGGGAGTGAAGTACAACTAGACCATTTCGGTCCACTTGCTTACGAAGTTGTATGAAGAAGTTATTGCCAATACAACACCCAGCAAGTAATTAGCTTTCTTTTACAAAGAATAAAAGTGTCGATGAATTGATATTTTGTAATTTACTATAACTTTGCTTAATATTGTAGAAGCATCTAGAAAGAACGATCACGACACAAGAAACACGAGAATACGACACAACACGATGGGCCTATTTGTTTTTAAGGTTTAAGTTTAATAAGGTTAAAATTAAACTTGGATAGAGATATATTTTTATTGAAGGTTGTAAATAATGTGAAATAAAGTTATTTTGTTGGGATATGCAAGGGATGTGATATAAAGTTAGTTATTATGTTGGGACATATGAGGGATGTGATATAAGTTAGTTATTATTTTGGTATGTGTAGGATGTGAAATAAAATTAATTTTTAATATGTGATATGATATGCCTGTTTAAAATTAAATCAGGTTAGTTTTGAATTGCCAAATAAGCGATTTTACATACATATTCTAAAGGTAAATAATACACACTAAATATTACTCAATAACTACAAAATATTAGTAATCACTAATTAATATTATATATCAAGTTTGTGAAGTAATATTATTATTGTTATTACATTACCAAACAATATTCAGCATCTCTTACTTATTTCTAAAATATTTATGTGAACAAATTATAGTTGGCAGCTAATCTAACCATAGTTAGTGGCTAATCTAACCATAGTTAGTGGCTAATCTAACTATAGCTAGATGGTATCAGATAGTAAACGGCGAATGGAGATCACAATGTGGAACTGGTAATATTAATGTATTTAGGTGTCTCTAGAGTAATATTTATTTTTTAGGTGTCTAACAAATAAACCTAATAGTTTTATGTTATATATATAAATCCCCCATAATATTTGGCGCGACTTTCCGCGTTCCCTATAATTTGAGAAGTTGTCGTGTCGATTTGACATGTCATATTTCTGTGTCATGTCCATACTTCCTAGCATGTATGATTAGAGAATCCCTTTCACAAATCTTAAGGTGCCCCCATTGAGCTCTATTTTGCTGAAAATGAAGAAATTCCTTATCCGTAGAAGTTCTTGCTCTCTTACTAAAATAAAAAGAGATGAGAGTAATATGAAACCAACCCTATCACTTAAAGGGGTTTCAAACACTTTCTCTTATCCTTTATAAGGTAGGACCTTTGCCACAACATTAATAGCTAAATATAGCTAAGTATTGAGCTAATCAACTAAAATGCAGCCTACTCAAAAGGCTCAAAAACATGCATCATAGAACAAGTAAAACATATAGAAATGTGTAGGCCATGTTTTTACTAGCGAAAGGGTTTCTCTTTTTTAGATCTCAGAGATTTCGTGATGTTCGAAATAAATAAAGTATGATTTAATCGAAATAGTTCAAGCAACTTTAGAGGTGAAAGGGGTGAATGGGGAAAGAAGGACAAAACTCTAGAATATCAAAGAGAAAAAAAGTAATATACAACAATTTTAGTGGTAGTATCATCTTTGGATCTAATGACAGCACAAACATTACCAGAGGGCTTGAATCAAGGATTTCAAAAAGTTGAGCACCATTTGAAATGTCCTTCCCAAATGCAATTTATCCTTTATTTTATTAGGACCTTGTGTAAAATCATAAAAAATGCAAAATTGCTCATTTAGGATCATTTCAATCAAGTTCATTTTCAGTTAAGAGACAGAATTAAGATGCATCAGCTTGTAGTTTTTTTTTTTTGTTGCCTCACAGTACAATACAGTCACATATTGTGCAAGTATGTTGAAACTAAACAAAGAATAAGATCACTTTTGGAATGTCATCTTCCATACAATCCTGAAGATCACACCTAATGTTAGCCAAAACCAAGAGTTGTGTTTCCACTGTCAAATCCCAGTATAAATATCATACGCAAAATACTCAGTGTGATACATATGTTGTACTTACGATATGAAAAAAAATTCATACTTACACTAAGTTACCTGCTCTTTCTTTTGTCATTGTAAGCTCATATTTTCCTACTAAAGTATGTGGTTGATAATAAGAGGATTGTCCTTGCAATGCAACATGAAGTAGCTCTACATTCTCATGATGATCTTATGATGAAGGCTGCCATCCTTATGGTGCAGTGAGCTAGCCTCAAAGAACAGTCGTTGGAAAATGATCATAACAAGCATCATGGGTACAATTATTCAACATCATCCTTATGATTTTTACCCCATTACAAACAACATAGGGTTTTATGTCTTACAACTACATCCAAATTCCCAATGACCAAGTTGAATTTTTGGATTTCATGGCCAATTAGTTAAGGAGTAATGGGTGGCTAGTCTAAAGTGATATTTCACCTATAAATACCCTCTAACTCTCACTTGAAAAGGTTTAAGGTTTAGGATTCATGAATGAGTTTCTTATACCCCGTTTGATTAGGGCCTAAAAATTCTCAAATCCTCGAGAACACTTTCATCAATATTTTATATTTATTTCACATCATATACAAATTTAAATATTAAAAATCAATTTTATTTCACACCCTACACAAATTTAAATATTAAAAATCAATTTTATTTCACACCCTACACAAATTTAAACATTAAAACTTTAACTTTATTTCACATCCTACACAAACATCAATAAAAAAAAATCAACTTCATTTGACATATATTACAATCCTCAATAATAAAAAACCTTATTCACATCATAACATTAAATTTTTTTCTCTTTCCATCTCAAAAAAAACTTAAAATATCCCTAAAATATACTCCAACCAAACAAGGCCAAAGTGACCCATTGTATTCTCCTCCGCCACTCATTCTCTCCTTATTTTTAAACCTAAAATCATTGTTTAAGTGCATCCCTTTCAACTCCACAACCTTTGTACACTACCCACCTAGGCCAAGTGTGTTGGTCCTAGGATATCATGCTCCAAGTTATATGTAGAAGGGATTTGGGCGTCTCATTATCAAGTGCAAAAAGGAGGGATTGTTATGGTTTGCTTGTGTGTTGGTGGCAAACAAGACAGTGGAGAACTCCTAAAAGAAAGGAATGAGGAGTGGGAGTGGATAAAGATTGCTTTGTGCACATTATCCACTTTGATTGGTTCAAATTCCCTCCCTCTCCATTTCGAAGTTATACATGTAGGAGACGAGATTGAGAAGTGGAAGTGGACAAAAGTTGTTTTAGTACCACTATAAGTTAGTGTGCACATTCTTAACTCCATCTCCCTACCTCTTACTCTTTTTTATTTGTGCAGAATTCCCTGTTATTTCGAATTTGGGTTATATTATTTCTCTTTCACTTGGGAGGAAGTTATGTTAAATTCAATCTTTGAAAAAGGATGAACAATTTGATTAATAACCCCCTTCCCCACCCTGCTTATTGTGACTAAAAAATAAAGGGCCGTAACATATATGCAGCATTAAATATGTATATTAACACATTTAACATCTAAATTTCAATTATTATGATGTGATGTGGACGCAATAAATTACTAAAAATTTAAATCTGCCACATCACAATTTTTGTCCCTGATGTCATTTTTGAGTAGTTTAATATTTAATTATTGGGTGTTAAAAATGTAAATATGTCAAGTTTACTGTGACATGAAAATAAATATTACACCATATAATTACTAACCTCAACCTTAACAGGTCTCACTTAATGATTCAAATCTCAACTCTTCCCCTCCTATAATCAAGCAATATATGTAGCCTTTTTAGCAACCAACTTCTATTAAATGTTCTAGATATTTAGCCCTTGTTTCCCTGACATTTTTCTTATCCACTTTGCTCTTTTACAGCTTTCATAAGCTTCACTATCATGACACTTTAAAAGATTCTGATAACAAAAATTTATCATGGTTTGATGACTACTTACACTTCACTACTTCCAAGCAAGCCACATTAGAATCATGCTAAGTATACCCATCTTGCCACTTGTAGAAGTCAGCTACTAAATTTGTTATTGTCACAAATTACATTGGCCTAGCACTTATAAGAAAACTATTATTTTCTTCAAACAAACCACATACATCCTTTTTCAAGTGAATGCAACAATCATCTGAATTATTTCAACTAATCTTAATGAATTTTCAATACTTTTGAGGACTAAAAATGCAGAGACATTAACATCTTTACATGACCGTTTTCTTAGATAATAGATCTTTTTTAGTGGTTTAGTACTCTCATCAAATCATATCACCACCTCTACTCAAACTAGTCAGTTCATTTGCAAACTTACAAGCCAAAAGTTAAATTACCACATAGCTAAAGAAAGATTGAAAACACATGCACCAGAAATAAAATAGAGTTACATAGATGAAATTATAAGCTATACTTGTACTATGAAACCTTAATAAAGAAACATACATTCTTTGTTCGCAATGTGTTGATAACAGATGACTTTCCAACATTGGGGTAACCAACAAACCCAACAGAGATGGCCTGCTTGTCACTCTTCAAGCGAGAGAACTGTCTTAGTATTGAAAGAAGCGATCCCTGAGGTTTAAAAAAAGCATAAGTATTGTTTAAATAATCACAAAAAGCAGTTCCGAACAAAAAATGGATCAAGTTGAAAAATATCTCAACCTTGCCAAATGATTTATTGATGCTTGCATGGAATGCCAAAGTAGGATATTCCTTAGAGAGTACCCTCAGCCATCCTTTAGTAGCCCATGCAGGAATTAAATCACACTAACACAAAGAGACAATAAAGTTAATCCCTCAACTGAAAAAGGATGATATTTACAGGAGATTCAGAAATAGAGAGAGAATAACTTTAATGAGAATATCGACAAAGGGTGATGTAACAGGAATATAGTAGACATTTTTATTCAAATTCACAAAGAAGACAAACCTTGTTCAATAGAAGTAGCATGTGCTTGTGTTTGCACTTCTCCTTCAGTTGCTTTTCTAAATGATAGCATCTTGTACCTAGTGGGTCCCTAGCATCCAACACCTGTAAACAACAGTCACCAACAGAAATTTGTACCAGTAAGTAATGAAAGCTTGCAAGCAGCTAAATAACTTTAAAAAAAAAGTAGAATTCAAAGAAAGAAGAGCACAACTACAAGAACAAAATAAAAAATCTGCACAAACAATTCTAAGGTGCACGCACAATAGGCTTGAATGGATTTTATGACCTATACAGGCTGTTGATCAGTAAAAAGAGTATCTTAATCTAGAGAAAGGAAAATTACATAAAAATGTTGCAGGAGACATCATGTTCTGCAATTTTTGATCACTCATCTCAAACCTTTCACGAAGACACCACAAACTCGAATAACTTCTAGTTAACATCTAATGATCCAAAAGTTAATCATATCTACTTAGAAGTTATATCACCTGCACGACCACATCTGAAGAATCAACAACCTTGTACAGTTCTCCCCAAATACGCTTGCTCTGACCCTTCTCAAACATTGAATGCCTAACTAAGTCTCTGAATCCATCCTTTTCGTATTTATCGTCAGATGTTATGGCATCCTTTTTCTTCTCGAAAGCATCTAAACAAGAAGATCTCATATATGAATTGAGATGGTTAACAAAAAGAATGAATGCTGAACTATTCCCTATAATGATATCAAGTCATCAACAGTAATAAATATAAAAGAGATATAACCATGCAGCACTTCCCATATTGAATAAATCATAAGAAATAGCAAGAATAATTACAACTGCAAGCTATTCAAACAAAAAGGCTAGCCTACCGAATTAGGTTCTTTCTCTAAAATCACTTCAATAGTGCAGTTGGGTTGTTTGGCTAAAATGAGTAAGAAGAAAGGCTACATTTAATAGTTTTTCTTACAAAATTTCCATAATAAACAGTACTTGTAAAATGAAAAAACAAGTCATCAGTGTACCTTGAGATCCATCGGCCTTCTTAACAAGGGATTCGTAGTCAGCAGCCAAAAGCTTAGGACGTTTTCGTTTTCTCTTTGGTCCAAATGTATCCGCAAAAGGCTGAGTATCTAGAAGGTGGTATTGGGATTGCTATGGCAATGGAACCCAAAATATATATAAGATAATATTCCATAAATAGTAAATATCCCAGTACCACACATAAACTAGTATATTAAAATGGTTACACAACAAAATCACAATAAACAGACTAACAATTATTTGGAAAAGTAAAGCAGGTAATTTATATTGCACAGCATTCTACTGAAAAATAAAAGTAACTTGAGCAGTAGATCAAGTAAAATTGACTGAACTTCACAATTGCATGCAACTGGCAATACCAAGCACATTCAGCCAACTATACAATTATGAATAGAACTAAAAATTAAATAAAAGAAATTGAAAACACTGCAGCAGTAGGAGATTGCAAGAGGGAAACAATCATCATTACCTTCTGATGATCATTAAGAAGGGAAAGTGGAAGTTTCTTCTCTTTCAAAATGACATTATAGTTACTAGATAGCCGTCTCTGTAGCTCCTCACGAAAGAACTCAAGTTCCTTCTGATTTACAACTCGAGTATTACCTAAAAGAAAAAGACAGGATATATCCAAATCCCAAGTAAACCCAAAATATTTTTTAAAAAACTAAGGCATGCACACATGGATATTGGATAAACAAACAAGATCAGAGAATTAAACAAATATAAACAACCAAAAACATCTAATAAATTTTTCATGCCATAAGCATCTGCCAGAACTAGGCATAATAGCCATCATTGGAAGTTGCCCAACACCTCCTAAAACTTTTTTATTGCTAATGTAATACATGAGGGATAACATGTATGCAACCCATACAGAATTAAACCTAATCTGGCAGTACAACTAATTCCAAACGTGGTATGCAATAGCATAAAAGCTGCTTTAGCATGCCTGGACACTACCTAGGACATCGAATCAATGCACAAGAACAACCTTAACCTACTTCTCAATACAAAAATATCTAACAAAACCATGAGAAGGTTTGTGTTCAATAGCCGACCAACATTGCAATTGCCAACTGAATTTCTCATACAACACCCTTACATGAATAACACGTTATACTAGCCAAATTTCATGAAATCCGACATAGTAGTCATAAATCATGGCACAATCTTTCCTCTGGCCAGAAAAACACCCAAAGCCACCAGAAGGATGCATGAAAATATATTCCTAAATATGCCCAGTGCCAGTTTAAAAGCAACTCACGTGATATCCAAAAAATTCCCTCGTTTGCAATTGCCATCCAAAAAAGGGAGAAAAAAATTATAATTGAGAGCCGAGAAACGCATTTAACCAACTTTTGAATGCCCATAACCAAAATTAAGTAAGAAAAGGCGAAGAACGATCACAAGATCGGCACAAGGAGAAGCTACGTACCAAACCAGCGGCGGTCGGGCTCGATACGAGTGTTGGGGAGCTCCGTCGATTGGAGCTCGTGCTTAAGAACCTTTCCCTTCCGATCTCGCTTGGGGCGGCAGTTATACATCTTAAGTCTCCGCACAGTGGAGGCGGACCGAGTTCCTTTGTCCACTCCACCATTGCTGCGGTTGACGTCCAGCGAATGCTTGGGCTTCCCCGAGATGTTAATAGCCTTCTCTTTCTTCTTCGCCATCGCAAGCCAGCACTGATCTTAGAAAAGGAGAAGAAGCTCGGGCTGGAATCCGGAGAGAAGAAGCAGAATTCGATAACTAGGGTTTGCGGGAAAACACAGCGAACTGCGAATGCAAGTAGACGGGGCTTGGAGTCAATTTTTTTTTTTTTTTTTTATAGTAGGCTTGAGATTTCGATCCAGCTAGCCGCATCAACTTGAAATTAACATTTTTAATTAAAAAAATTTCAAAAAGTACTTGAAATTAACATTTTTAATTTTGATTATCAAAAAAATACATTTTAAATTTTGAGTAGAATTTGATTTTAGCCTGTTTAACTTTTTAAAATTTTAAATCAATTCATTAGTTAAATTGAGTTTAATTATAATTCATTTTTTATATAAAATACCTATTATACTTATTAAAGATATCAAAATAAAATATTATAGTTTTTCAAAAAATTATATATATTTTTAATATTATTTCTTTAATATAAATATTATACATCTTGGCGTCTAAAATATTTTTTGTGATTATGAATATACTTAGGTTTATATCGTATATTAAAACGACGTTTATTTTTAAGTCAAAATTTGGTAAATTTAAATTTATGACGACGATATTTAGTACGATATTTATATTTAGTATGTTTATGTCCATATTTATGTCCACCACGCTTCCGCGGAGGAAGAATGCCAAATTTATATATAGGTAAAATATTAATATAATAATGTTTATGACTAGCTTTAGAACGATCTTTATAGAAGGATTTTCTTAATTTTTTAAATTTTGAGTAGAATTTGATTTTAGCCTGTTTAACTTTTTAAAATTGTAAATCAATTCATTAATTAATTTTAGTTTAATTATAATTCATTTTTTTATATAAAATACCTATTATACTTATTAAAGATATCAAAATAAAATATTATAGTTTTTCAAAAAATTATATATATTTTTAATATTATTTCTTTAATATAAATATTATATAATATTTATATATATAAAATTTTAAACTATATATTAAAAAAATTACATATTCATGAATTAAATTAATTTTTTGTTTTAAAATTAAATAAGATATGAATGAGTTTTGATCAAATTTTAATTTTTATGTGAAATTACCACGGTTAAATGGAAAGTATGCGCTCTTTTTTTTTAGAGAGTGTTTGGTTCAATGTTATCTTTAATATTATATTATGTTATCTAGAGAAAATAATTTTTTGATTTAATAACATCTATAAATAATTTTCTATAAGATTATAAAATTATTAATTAAAAAATAACATCTAAATGTTATGACATCTAGAATCATAATATAACACTAAGATAACAATGAACCAAACGCCCTCTTATAAAACTGTCAAGCATGCATTTGAAATGAGAAGAAAAATATTATAAATAAATAAA
>JAEMOT010001743.1:245197-347118 GCA_019297695.1 Apostasia ramifera | reverse complement strand
AATAATAAAAATATTTTTTAGAATAATAGTGAAAATAAATAATTAAATATAACTGTTTTTTAAAAATAAAATATTTTTGTTACCAAACTTTTTATAATAATATTTTTTATTTTAGAAATTCATTTAATTGATTTTTTAAATATATGGTATTTGAATAAACTTAAAATTGTCTGAATTAATCTTACATAATATAACTTCCTATAAATGTATAATTATAAAATTAATATCATATAAATTAATAAATAATTTAAAAATATTAATATGAAAAATAGTAAATGTGCTGTATAGATGGCTCTGATACTATTATAAAAGTTATTATTATATTATTATAAGTTATAATTCAATCTAGATGAAGATGGTTGTATGGATGGTTCTGATACCAGATTGAGACTAGGATCAATTGGAACAAGAACAAAGGATCGATATTTTTAAAATGAAATAGATGATACAAGAGGTGAGGTTATATGGATGGTTATATGGATGGTTGTATGGATGTCATTTCATAAGTCGGGGGTCATCCTTTATATAAAAATTATGGTATCATGGTTGTCATGGCTACAGTTATCTCGTGATGCTCCATTATTATAATAATGGCTATAATCCTGCCACATTGCTTTCTATTATTGATCCACTTGCTCTCTATCATGACTGCATATACTGCAGATGTTCTATTATACTCTATTATTGTCCTTTATTTTTTGCTTTATAGATGCTCTGCAGATGCTCCACCATAATTACCTCGAATTATTGCCTTTCAAAGATTAATTTGATTGCAGTGAAATATTATCCGGATATGCTAATAATCCTATGTGAATATCCTTTAGTAATTATTCTGTTTGTGGTCCCCAAAAGAATTCTAATTCGTTAATTCTTGTATCAGTTTTTGTTAAATTATCCTCATCATATAATATGATGCGTCCATTGCTGATATGTTTGTAATTGTGACGTTCTTGATAAATGGATAATAATTTTGATAGATTTATCTTTTGCACATAATCCCAAGAGTAAATTCTCTTGTCGAAAGCTTTCCTCTGATTTTTTGTCTAGTCATTCTCCATATTTGAAAAGCCAGATATATCAGATATTCATATAGTTCAATAATTGTGGATATAATTTCAAATTCTAGAATCATTTCAAAGATTTTTGTTGTAGATATGATTGTCTTAATTATTTGTGAAAATTCTTTCCACTCATCATAGTGATGTGTATCTATTATAATTCTTCTGACTATTTCAAGTTCAATTGATCGCTCCATATTGGCTTCAAATGCTGAAAATATTCTCTGCCTTCTGTCAGGTAGACGAATTAATTGTTCTTGTAGTAGATATGATAAAGCTTTATCTTCATATATATTGTCGAGAATCTTGTTTTGAAAATCCTTTGGTAATAGAGTCATTACCTTCTTTAAACACTCTTTTCTTTTTTGTCTTTTTCATATGTGGGGAATTTATTTTTTTAAATTTATAAATGAAATTCTTCACAGCGTTGAAAAAAATATTTAGAAAATACATCATCAGCTTGAGTTTTTTTTGTTTACTATCCATAAGGACTAATCGCTCTTTTTTTATAAGTGATTAAGAGGTTACATTATCGTCCCAACTTAATGTGGGACTAAAACAAAAGTGTTAAAAGATTGAGTTAAAAAATGAGCAAATGGTATTATCAAAAAGCAAAGATTACACCTGGGACTCAGACTTTAGTTTCGTGTTGATTATTCTCCGAATATGATATCATGAAAATTGGTGGTTGACATGATAAAGCATGGTCAAAGGAAGATGGTAAGTTCATGCTTTGTAAATTTTGATGAGACATTGGATTACAAATATTTAAATAATATTTGCTCCTTTTTATCTCATTATTAGTAATGCTCTTGTGCAGAAACTGCACGAAATTCTTTCATATATAGCATTATATATATATACTATAATATATAAATTTATTATATATAAAAACTAAAATTTAATAATACAATAAATTTAAATTTAATAATTTTTAATTATCAATTATAAATTAAAAATACTTTAAAAAAATTTAAATTGAGAAGAATAAATAATATATAAATATTAATATTTAAAATTTTATTTTATGCATATGAATATATATAATAATATAGTAATCTATGTATAACTATAGTTTTTATAATCTATCAATTTGGTGTAGCAATAAATTCTGTAAATTTGATATAATAATGATTTATGAAATTTAAATTAATTGTGTTTAACATACTGTAAAATTGATCTTCATTTCAATTTACAAACAAGTCTTTAAGTTAAATTTAGATTTTGAAAATATAACATGATATTAGTAGGTAAGAAGACACAGAACAAAATAGATAAAAAAAAGAGCCAAATGAAAAGGTCAAAAAAAAGTAGGTAAATAATAATTTTATATAAAATAATAAAATTTACATAAGTAATATATAAAAATATTGAAATAAATAATACATTTATATGACTGATGATGTTTAACCACAAGTTATAAAATGTATTAATATAATTTTATCTTATTAAAAAATTAAATACATTATAAAGTGATAAATTAAAAATGAAATAATAGGATATGCTATTAAATAATTATATTCATAAAATGTTATAATTCATTATAGTTATAATTTTTATATAACTGTAATGAATTATAAATAAATATATTTACTACGATTTCAAACTCCATAAAATAAATAATTCAGAACAAGGGAAGAAAGATTAGAAGAATGATGGTTCTATTACAATTGAATGGATATTATAAGAATGGATGGTGAAGGACAGTATGGTCTGTAAGATGCCTTTTCACAAGCCAGGGGTTATCTTATTTATAAAAATCTTCTCCTTATGGCTACAATTTCAAATTCTATAAAAAAGAAATAATTCGAAACAAGGAAAGAAAGATTGGAAGAATGATGATTTTATTACAACTGAATGGATATTATAAGGATGGATGGCTAAGGATGGTATGGTCTGTAGGATGCCTTCCCACAAACCGGGAGTCATCCTATTTATAAAAATTTTCTCCTTATGGCTACAGTTTCAAACTCCATTATTATTCCAATAATGGCTACAGTATCAATAATGGTTACAGCAAGATGCTTCATTATTGCCTGCCTTTTGCTCTGCCAGATGCTTTCATTTTGCAAATGCTCTGTCTTTTATTTTTATTATTTTATCTGAACATTATTCTGCTAGTTCTCTCACCTCTTTGATTATTCTGGCCATGGTCCTGATGGTATTATTGGAATTTGAATATCTTTTGACAATTCTTCGATTTGTCGTCCTCAAACAAACTCTAATAGACTATTGTCTGTATCTATATCTGTTAAATTATCCTCATTATAGACCATAATGCGCCCATTACTCAGATGTTCGTAATTATGGCGTTGCTGATGTAATGATAATAATTCAGAAAGATTTTATTTTTGCTTGTAATCCCATGAATATCCAAAGAATTCTTTTGTTGATAGTCTTCCTCTAATTCTTTATTTGGACATTTGCCATATTTAGAAGGCTGAGAAAACTAAATATTCATGAGGCTCAATAAATGTTGATATAATCTCGAATTCTAGAATTCTTTCATAGCACTCCGTGGTGGATATAATAGTCTTGATTATTTGAGAAAATTCTTTCCATTCTTCGAAGTGATGAGTATTGATAATTATTCTTCTTATAATTCCGAGTTCAATAGGTCTTTCCATATTTGGTTCAAAGGCTATGGACATCCTTTGCCTTCCATTTGGTAAATGGAGTACCTGTTCTTTTAACAAATATAATAAAGCTTTGTCCTTATATACATTATCCAGAATTCTGTTCTAAAAATCTTTTGGTAGTAGAGGCATGACCTTTTTCAAGTATTCTTTCCTTTTTGCCTTTTTCATATGGAGAGAGTTTATATTTTTTAACTTAAAAATGACTTTCAATATTGGATATAAATCATCATATTATTCAAGATGATATTTTTCACAACATTAAAGAAGATATTTAGAGAATTCTTCATCGACTTATATCTTTTTTGTCATATTATGAAGAGAAATTTCCATATTATAAATATATAATACTATTTCTCGAATAGTATATATTATGGAAGAGTTATGCTGTAATTCTCCTATTATTTTTTAGAGGCTGTTTATCATATTAAATGTCTTGGAAGACATTGGAATATCTTATTTATAATTATTAATGGTGCCCACCAATGCTGATATCACATTCTGATTATATTTGTCTAACAAAGCTAATATATATCTTTCCTTCCTTGAAGAATATTTTTCATTTATATATTTTTGGAGATGAGATATTATATGTCCTTTGAGAAGGAGTATAGATATTGGAGACTTTCCCTTCCACGGATTGGCCATTATTTTTGTAATTATAGGAAAAAGTTTTTTATATATTTTCTCTGGAAAGAAAATCGGCTAGAACATTAGTAAATCCAAAATTAAAAGAAATTTCATAATAGTATTCATCTAATTGTAATAACCATTTTACTCTATGACTATTATTGTCATATTTTTTATTTTTATATAATGAAATAATCTTTTATAATCTGTAATTATATAAAATTTAATGGGTAATAATCAAAATTTAAAATATTTAATAGATATTAAAATTGCTATAAATTTTTTTTCATAAATAGAATAATTTATTTCTAATTTTGTAAATTTTTCTGAAATATAACCAACAATTTCTTTTGTATCTATCGCTAATACACCTGCCCAATAAAAATTACTGGCGTCAGTATAAAGTATTAATTTGTGTTCTATTTTAGGAATTATAGTTTTTTGGTATTTTATTAACTAATATTTTAAGATATTTTATTTCTCTATTTTCTTCTTTATTTAATTATATTTCTATTTTGTCTGTTTTTCATCTAGATATTATCTTTTCTTTATCTTTTTTATATTATTTATTAATTTTGTTTAGTTTCTCTTGTAAATATTTTGTACATTGGCTTAATCTTGATAAATATTTTCTTCCGTAATTTAATATGCCTAAGAAACTCTATAATCATTTTAAAGTTTCGAATGTATCAGGCAATTTTTTTATTTTAGTAATTATATATTCTTGTAAAGCTATTTCTCCTTGATCAATAATTTTTCCTAAATATTCAATTTTTAATTTACATAATTCTATTTTATTTTTTCCTAATATAATACCGTGTTGTATAAATAAATTTTTTGGCTATTTCTAGATGCTAGAGATGATCTTTATAATTTGAAGGGAAAATAAATATATCATCAATACATACCATAATAAATTCATTATATGGTGAAAATATAGAGTTCATCTATTTTTTTTAAATATTTGGGGCACATTTTTTAATCCAAATGGCATTATATTCCATTGTAAATGTTCAAATGGTATAAAAAATACAGTTAACTCTTTTGATTTTTCAACTTTTAATTTATTTTGCCAAAATCTTGATTTAGCATCGAATTTGTTAAATAATTTTGCTCCGCTAATATTTTTATTATATTTTCAGTACTATGGATAAAGAATTCATCAAATTTGGAATAATTTCTTACCATAAAAGCTGTAGAATAATGAGGACAATAAAAATTTTTCATTAGTCCTATATTTTTTAGTTCAAGAATTTATTTTTTAAATTCTTTTGTATCTTATATAGAATATACTAAAGGCATTACTCTTATAATTTTTTTTATCATCTAGTGTTTTTAACTTACAAAATCTTGGACTTTTATTAATAGTTCTTTTAATGAATCTAGATATTTAACTTTATATTTTTCTATTGATGATAAAGCTTCTGATTTATAATTTATCTTAACGAGTTTTATATGATTAAATATCCTTCGTATTTTAATGATATTTTTGTTTATAGTAAAAATATGATAGATTTTGTATATGGTTATAGATAAATATTGATTTAATACATTCATTCCTATAATCATATCACAAGTGAAATTTTTACATATGTGTATATTAAAAAAAAATATCTACATAGTCTTCTTCTACTTGTGCTTTTAGTGTTATATTTTTTACATATTGCATAGTATCCATAGTGTTATTTATTCCTATAACAAAAAACTTTTTCTTTTAATTTTTTAAAAAATTCTTCTACCCAAAGTTATTCATTAATTATACTTCTAGTAGCACCTGTTTCTACTATTGCACAAATATGAAAAGGCTTATAACTCGAAAATTCTACTTTTATACATATTTTATTTAAATTTTGATTAATTTTACTCAATTTCATATTTAAGTTTTGTTATTGTAAATATAAGCAAATCAAACAGCTTATAATTTTTTCTTATTCTGATCATTGTATTTTATTCGTTGTTTTTTATAGCTGTTTTTATTTCTCCTTCATAATCTGATCATATTATTCCTTCTATTATAGTCATATCGTTATTACTTATCCATTTTTTCTTTTATTAGTCCATAATATCTTGTGCATATTTTAACATTAATTCATGTTTTTATTTTAGTAACACTATTAGGTTGTATTAAAATATCTTCGAAAGAATAAAATTTATATTCTACTTCAATTTCATTAGAATATTTTACATTTCTTTCTATTTTATGGAAATATATCTTCTTAAGGTTATTTTGAGTTTCATCATTAGATAAAATATTTACTGTATGTAAATTACATTCCTGTGATCTATTAATATTAACTATTTATCCTTGAATTTTTAATTCTATTGTTTTATGATTTATTTGTAATGAGTAATATTTTTTTAAGATATCTTGTCTTATTAACATATCAAAAGTGTTTCTTTCATCATTATAAATAATTTTAAATTTTAAATTATGTAATTCATCATTTATGTTTATAACCATTATGTTGTCCACATTTGCTTTAAATGTTAATTCATGAATCATTTTATCAAAGGTATAATATTATTTTCTTTCTGCTTTAGATATATTATTTTCAATTAATACAGACTTTATGTGAGATAGTGAAGCTCATGTATCTATTAAAGCTTTGACGGAAGATTCATTGAATCAGTTCTAGTTAGAGTTCTATTATATCCTATAGATAGTCTCCCTTCATTTATTTGTAGTTATTTTATTAGAAGTTTTTCTATCATACTAGTCTTTATTATTTCTTCTCAATTTATGTTCCATTCTATGGGAAGTTTTATATCTTTATTAGTCTATTGTTTAGGATATATAATTTCAGAGTATTGATTATGAAGATCATCTAACCTAATATCCAAGGGTATAGGTCGGATTTCTATATTATTTATTTCAGAAAAGTGTCCTAATAATCTCCAAGTGAAGATTAAACGTTTACTTCCTTTTAACATAGAAATATTTTTTAACTTATAAAATATCATTAGACTCTGATTTAAATTTTTATCTTTTAAGTTTATGAAAAAGTTAGGAAACATTTTGAAGTTTAGTACCTGATATAATAGGTTAGATTGTATTATACTCATAACAGATTGTTCTGCTGTTATTAGTCTATTATTCGAAATTATTAAAGTTATTAGTGAATCGAGTCCTACTTTAAAATTTACTTTTATTGTAATTTGTATGCATTCTAAATGTAAATATTTTATTTTATCTATATTTTTAATCTTTTTTAATGTTTCTTTAATGTTATTTTTTGTAATTATTTGTAATTTGATTAATGCTGTAGGTTCTTCTGAACTATTAGTATTTTCTTCAAAATATTCTATAAAATACATAATTTTTTTAGTTAGTTATAAATTAAATTTTTTCTTATATGTATCTTTACATTTAATATTGTTTTTTAATTTTATTTTTTTTTTATATAGATTATTATCAAATATAAATTATTTGTTGCGTTAACTACTCTTTCTATTTTTCTTTGTTATTATCTTCTTCTTTTAGCATAAATATGTAATTTAAATTTTCTTTATCTTCTGCTTCTTCTTTTTTAGATTCTGAAGTTGTTTGAGATACTGATTCTGTATCATCAGTCTCACTTTTTATTTCTAATTCTAAATTTTCTACATCTATTGAAGATATTTCCTAATCTATATGCTAGATATTTTTTTTTTTAGTAGAATATCATAATATTCTTCTACAATTTGAAATTATTATTCTTCTACTTTTTTATATTTTTTTACAACTATTAGCATAACGAATATCTTCTCCACATTTAAAATATTTATATGATTTCTTTTTAAATCCTGGTTTCGTTTAAAATATCTTTTTTCTTTATATATTTGTTTTAATTTATATCGTAAATTAAATCATCTTTTATATTGGGTCCAAGGTTTATTTGGTTTCCAATATCTTCTTTTCCAATAGTTCGTTTTGTATGATTTTTTGTATTTTTATTTATGTCCACCATGCTTGCAGCGCAAAGGTGTGATTCCAAATTTATAAGTGAGTAATATGTTAACACAACATTTATTATATTTTACTTTATTTTTATCTTTATAAAATAAGTTGCGTAATTTTTGCTCTTTGCAAAATTTCATAAACAGGTTCATTGTATATTTTACTATTAATGCTAAAGTATTAAATTTTAAATATTGTATATCTTCATGCAGTGCTTTTTCGATAAACTTATTGTATTTCTTTTTACATTTTTCATCCCAAGGTATAGGTAATAAATCTTCATGTATTACACCACACACTTTCTTCACAATCTATAGTATAAATTTTGTGAAGAAAATGTGTGGTGTAATTTCAAAAAGTTTGTGTGGCATGCAGTTAAATGTCCCTTTATTAAAATATACTTTAGCACAATGATCATATTGAGTGAGGTAATTTCTATACATATTACATATATTTTTGTAAAAATTCTTCTGAAAAATATATATTTTTTATTTGCATTCTTGATAATATTATTTCTATCCTATCAATGTCATCAGTGTTATCTAGAGACCCTCCAGCAAAAAATTCTAATAAGAATTTACCTAGTAAAATTATTGCATTATTTTTATCATCTTCCTCTTTTATCCTTCTGAATTGAGAAAAATTTTCCAAAAATTTTAATAATATTGAGGCTGATCCTTCAAATTTAGAAGTTTTCATTTCTAATAATTGCTGAGTGGTTATATAAGAATATGTATTTTTTAATCATCATACTAATTGTATCCTTTGAGAGATATATTATTTTCGTTCTAGAATAGGAATTTTATCTATGTTAAATATGTAAGAATCTATTTTAGAAAATTTTGCTTTAAAATAATCTTTTTTATTTTTATATATATCTCGAATGAATCTTCTTCGGTTGGTTGAAAATTTTCATCTACATATTCTTTTTCATAATATTCTTCAAGTTTATCATTATGTCTCTTTCTGTTAGTGCTAGATTCACCTACTTTTATATATATTTTCTCATTTATTTTAGAGCTATTAGAGTCATCACTTGTTTCTTTACTATTATCTGTTTCAGAATATATTTCATATTCCAGTTTATAATCGTATAATTTAAAGATTTCTTCTTTGCTTTGATATACTTTTTATATGACTATTAATTTTTCAAATGTAGATTCTTTCGTATATTTTTTTATTTTTTCGTCTAAAATTTATTTGTTGATTAAGAAAAGATTATATATTTCTTCGAGATTATTTAATTTTTCAATAAAATTTACCTCATTTATGGCATTTATATATTCTATTTTTTCAGGATAAACTTGTTTCTCATTTGTAAGAACATTCATTCAGTGAAAATATTTTTCTTTATAATCTTCTTTATTATCTCTGGTATATTTAAAATTTTTAGGTTCTCTTATTTCATTAAGTATGTTTTTAATATTATCCTTTAATTTATTTATATTATTACCTTGAATATGTAATAATTCATAAATTTTATTCATTATTTTTATTATTATTTTAAAATTATTTACTAACTTAATACCAATTATTTCTTTAATATATTTATTTTTAATTTCTATTTCATCTTTAATATTATTTAAAGTAAAATTTTCAATTTTCATTTAAATAACTAGTTAATCATAAAACATCTTAGATCTTTTTAAAAAAATAAAATCTAAGTTCTTAAGCATGCATATAAAAAATTATTCCTTTTAAACATTCTGCATAATACCTAAGACCGATATTCTTACCCAACCTTTATTACTCTTTCAATTTTCTCCATTTCTTGGCTCATCTGACCTTATAGGAGTTTCAGGCATAATTACAAAAAAACGTATAGATTTTAACAATAATGTTTTAGAATAATCCTTTTAAGGCGTAAACTTAAAATTCTTCGACTTCACTTCAAATAAAGATCTAAGATCACAGAGATCTAAGCTAACATAAATAAAAATAAAAATAAAATTTAAAATATACTTACAAAGATCAAACAGATACTAGCTCTTGTACCAATTCAAAACTTTTAAATAATTACAGAGTTTCTTAGTAATATTAAATTATGAAAAAAAATATTTACCAAAATTAAACCAACAATTCGAAACAAGGAACAAAGATTGTTTTATATATTATACTATTGAAAAACTATAGTTATACAGAATTATAATTCATTTTTTTATAAAATACCTATTACACTTATTAAAGATATCAAAATAAAATATTATAGTTTTTCAAAAAATTATATATATTTTTAATTAGTATAATATACAAAAAAAAATAACAATAAATTAAATGCACCCTAAGAAATCTCAAAGATTTTTCATGAGATTTAAGTGTCCTTTTTTTATTGGGTTATATTTATGAGAGTTTCTTAAGAACTGTCGTTATCCTTCCTATATGTGATTATCACACCACTCCCTATTAATCCTCAAAAAGTTGTCCTACAAGCGCATACCACCATTCCTTATTAATCTTTGCCAACTCCCTCCTTACACAACACTACCTATTCCTTGTTTTGGCTGACTAACCTCTCTCAATGATGGGAAAAATTATTGGGTGCGGACGGCGCACCGTTCGGACGCCCAATCAGAGGGCGCCACGTATGCCCGAACCCAGCTGTATGGCACACGTGGCGTCCTCTGATTAGGTTCCGGATGGTGCGCCGTCCGAACCCAATAACTTCTCCAACGAAGGCCTGAGGAATAGGAATCGCTCCACCATCACAAAGTGCAAAATCTCTCTCCCTCACTATCTGCCCTTGCATGTGTAGAACACTGCTTATTAGCATGATGAAATCTAGTGTTCTGCTTATTGGAATTTCCCCGAACACGTAGTATGCACGTAACATCATGTTTGAAACATTTTTTTTTATCAGTGTTCAAGCTATCTTGCTGCACACCAAAAGTTCCTAGTTACTTCTCCATAAAATAAGAGTTGGTATTTTAGCATAGCTAATTACGACAACTGAGGAGTGGCTAATCGGTTTAGTAAGTGCCCAAGTTTCTAGAGATTCGAGCAAATGTTCTCTCATCACTGTCTTCCCAAAATTCTCCCTTTGAATGTCCTCATCCTCACGAAAATCAAGGTTAGAGTTTTCTTTGTGAATATCTCCTTCAACCTCCAAAGTCAGTTGAACTTCTATGCCTCTTACTTGCCCGAAACCTCGTCCTCAGAATGGACTTGGAAACTAGAAGAATCTTCCTCCACCTTCTCTTTAGTTTGGAAGTCTAAAATCTCCCTCTCCTCCTACTGCCACTTGCGCTAGAAGTGCCACCGTCGTGATGTCCTTGCCTTCGCTCAGCACAATAAGAGTAGAAGAGCCATGGCTCGCTAATAACCAAACTGCATCTCAAGCTCGAGAGTGACTACAACGTGAGCCACCTTACCTCATTCCTACACTCCTCCCTCGGTCGCCAACCTCCCATCAGCAGTGAGGGGCTCCACCCTCCTCCTCCTCTACACTCCTATTTGAAACCCAAAAATAAAGCTTGTGCTAAAGAAAATTGATGACCCCTTTTTGGTCACTCCAATTATAGAACTTAGTGGAAGCAGCCAAAGCTATAGAGCAAGATCAACTTATTACACAAGTAAAAAGACATGGAGGAAAGAGAATGATTACCCTTATTTATCAAAATTCTCGATAAGTAATTCAGAATTCTCGATAAAATTGATCTTCAATCCCATTATTATCAATTGAAGATTAGGAATTAGGGTGTTGCTAAATCAGTATTTAGGACAAGATATGGGCATCGAGAAGTTTCTAGTAATGTTGTTTGGCCTAACCAATGCTTGTACAACACTCACGGACCTGATGAATAGAATATTTCAGCTATGATCAATTTATTACCGTCTTTATTAATGATAGATTAATTATAATAAATAAGAGCAAGTTTCGCATTTACAGTCATAAGTAACATTGCAAAAGCTAAAAGACCATAAATTGCATGTCAAATTCTCTTATAATGTTTCAGCTATAAATGCATGAGAGAATTCTATTGATTCTAAATAGTAGATTGGCCTAGACCCATAAAAGGTAATAGAAGGTAAGGTAGACCAAGCACCCATTTGAATATTACTCTTTTTTCCATTATGATTTTAAATAAAAAAGCCAAAATAGTGACTATGTCATGAACAGTGAGTTCATAGTTTCTTGGATTTGACAAGATATTATAGAAAAACTGTGAAACAGAAATATGTAGTTTCATAGACTTGGCAAGTTTGTTAGAGAATTCCTATAATAAATATACCTTTGACAAGACTTACCCATAAGACAATTTAAGCTTGAGTGTAGCTCCAAGTATGAAGTAGCTTCTAGAAATTAAAGAATTGCTTGATGACAGCACCAATTCTAACACTGCTAGAATAAACTGAGGCTTTCCCCAAATACATCTTGACGCTTCACTGTAGGGGCTTAGGTGTGTCCTGATGCAGCATGGAAAGGTGATAAGTTATGCATCTCAATAACTGAAATCACATGAAAAAAATTGTTCTTTTTTTTTTTTAATTTCACCTCTTAGCACCACAATTTTTCCTACCTCGTTTGAAATTTGTGATAATGTTCGAACTTGAGATCCCTAGTTCTTAAACAAGCTACTTCTCCACTAGGCTAGGAGAACACCACATAAAAAAAATTATTCTACATGTAACTTAGAATTGACAACTATTGTCCTTGTTATGAAAATCTGGAGGCAATATCGTAATGGAATAAAATGTAATGTATACATTGATCACCACAATTTGAAATATATCTTTACACAAAAAAGTTGAATTTGAGATAACAACGGTGGTTGTAGTTGATCAAAGGTTATGATCTGGAGATTCTATACCATCCAGGTCGAGTAAATGATGTAGTTGATGCTTTGAGTAGAAAGGTAAGCTTAAAGCCTCAACATGATTAGCATGAAAGAAGAAAAGTAACTAATCTTTAAGAATAAAATAAAAGAAACAAATCAAGTCTGTGGTAGAAAGTAATGTGTTATGGTTATCTCAAATGACAATTACCCCAGATCAGCTGCAAATCCATTGCAAGTCCTAGAAATCACAAAGATGAACATGTCCCAGTGATGGCAAAGATGAATCAAAAGGTAAAGTATAGGAGTTAGGACTCAAGTTCAAGCTAGATAGTAATAGAGTGCTAAGATTTAACGACAAACTTTGTATTCCTGATGTTGATGGCCTCAAACAAATGTTATTAAATTGTTCAAGATACTACATTCATGTAGGATGTATTAGGGTCCGAAACAATTGATATGGCGGCTTGTGTTGAAGAAAAAAGTGGAATCTGAAAACTGCCTAAAAAGCCAACAAATTAAGAATGAACATAAAAAACCAAGTTGTATGCTTCAACCACTCCACACTCTAATGTGGATGCAGGAAAAGAAAACATGAATTTTACAATTGGATTAACCATATCACATTTTACGAGATCGCTTGAATTGTAAAGATTGTAAAGTCATTCCAAATGAATCTTTGACTACCCAACATCGATTAATGGTTTTAGATTCCGAGATAAAGTATTGAAGAAAAAATAATAAGTCAAAATCCTATCCTCAGACTCAATGTGGAATCTAAAGAATGAGAACAAATGTATATTTAAGAAAAAGGTTCTAGAACTTGGGCAATGGAACATTAATGGGGAAATTGATCTTATGTGGTTGACAGTTACTAACTGTATCCATAAGGTGGCGAAGGATGTTCTGGGAGAATCCAAAAGAATGATTCCAAATAATAAAGATACTTGGTGGTGGAAAGATGATGTACAAAAAAAAATTAAGGAGAAAAAGATTTGTTATAGAGATTGGTTTAAAAACAAAAAAAAAGAATAAGTGAGAGAAATATAAAGTGGCTCGACGAGAATCTAAGAAAGCAGTAGGCAATGCAAAGAATATGGCTCTTGAGGATTTATATAAGAAGCTAGACACTCAAAAAGGAGAAAGACAATTACATAGGATTGCCAAGACAAGAGATAGAAAAACTAAAAATTTAATTGAAGTAAAATGTATTAAAGATGAAGATCAAAAAGTACTTTTCATGGAAAAAGATATCAAAGATAGATGGATGAGTTACTTTCAACAGCATTTCAATGAAGGTTGTGAAGATTCACTTGATCTTACGGAACTCAGCACCCCAAAAGAAAATAAAAATTACTCTTACATCCGACGTATTAGTAAAGCTGAAGTCTGAAAAGTTTTAAAGAAGATAAAGCATAAAAAAATAGTAGAACCAGATAACATCCCAATAGATGTTTGGCAGTGCTTAAGAGATGAGGGAGTTTCTTGCCTCACTAGATTATTTAATAAGATTTTTAACACTAAAAGGATGCCAAATGAATGAAAAAAGAATATATTAGTACCTATTTATAAGAATAAAAGCGATGTACAGAATTGTGTCAATTATAGAGGAATTAAATTAATGAGTAATACTTTAAAACTTTGGGAGAGGGTGATCGAACAAAAGTTACGCCATAATACTAAAGTATCAGAGAATCAGTTTAATTTTATGTCAGGTAGATCTACTATGGAAGCCATTCATTTATTAAGAAGTTTAATGGAGAAGTTTAAGGAGAAAAAGAAAAATCTTTATTTGGTTTTTATTGATTTGGAAAAAACTTATGATAAAGTCTCAAGGAAAGTACTTTGGAGAGTTTTAGAAAAGAAAGGAATTTGCACTGCTTATATTCAAGTTATTAAAGACATGTATAAAGGAGCTGTTACCAGTGTACGGACACAAGGAGGTTTGACTAAGGATTTTTCTATTACAGTTGGATTACACCAAGGCTCGGCTTTAAGTCCGTATCTTTTTGCTTTGATTATGGAAGTCATGACTGGACATATCCAAGATGAGGTGCTTTAGTGTATGCTCTTCGCAGATGATATTGTCCTTGTTGAGAAAACTAAAGGAGCTAAAGCGAAAGTAGAACTTTGGAGGAATGCTCTAAAATCTAAAGATTTTCATCTCAGTAGATCAAAACTTAAATATATGGAGTGCACATTTAGTCAAGAAAGAAATACTTATATTGGAGATGTGACAATTGGTGATCAAATTGTTAAGAAGAGTGAGCGCTTTAAATACCTTAGACAATCATATAAAATGATGGTGAAATAGATAATGACGTTATTAGCAGGATTCAAGCAGGATGGGTAAAATGGAGAAATGCTTCTGGTGTGTTATGCGATAGAAAAATCTCATCCAGAATCAAGGGTAAATTTTATAAAACTGTAGTAAGACCAGCGATGATATATGGTGCTGAATGTTGGCCTAGCCTGCAAAGAGAAAACATATAAATAAAATAAATATTGCAAAAATGAGAATGCTAAGGTGGATGTGTGGATATACACGAAAGGATAGAATGAGAAATGAGTATATCCGAAAGAAAGTTGGTGTTGCACCAATTAAGGATAAACTTAGAGAAAGTCAGCTTAGATGGTTTGTACATCTAAATCGTAGGCCGATTGAAGCTCCAGTTAGAAAAATTGAGTTATTGGATTTTGCCCATGAACAAAGAAGAAGTGGGAGACCAAAGAAGACATGGCAAGAAACTATAAGGAGTGATCTTAGTTACTTAGACTTAGATAAGAATTTGGTAACTGATAGAGCGCAATGAAAACAAAGGATTCATGTAGCCGACTCCACCTAGTGGGATTAAGGCTTGGTTGTTGTTGTTGTTGTTTATTAACCATACCACAATATGGTAATCATACTGTGCATTATAGTGAATCAACTTACTAAGTCTACTCAATTTTTACCAATCAAGATAAAAAAAAACTCTACAGAGAAACTCATTAAATTATATGTCGACCAAATTATTAGGTTACAAGAAGTGCAGAAGGTACTTATTTCTTATTGAGAATCTAAATTGACCACCCACTTTTGGAAGGTGCACTCAACTTTTAATACAAAATTTTTTATCCTTAGACAAATGGGCAAACAAAAAGAATCATTCAAACTTTGGATGATTTGTTAAGAATGTATGTATTGGATTTTCATAGGAGTAGAGAAAGCCATCAGGCATTAGTCAAATTTGCCGATGACAATAGTTATCAGACAAGTAGTGAGATGGTGCCCTTCGAATTACTATATGGACAAAAGCGTTACTTAACTACATAAAGGTTCAAAGGGTAGGAGAGAGTTGTATTTGGACCACAACTAGTGGCTGACATTACACTCATGTAAATTAGAGAATTGCTCAAGAGAGACAGAAAAAATACTACAATGCTAACCACGAATAAGTTTAATTCTAGGAATGTGAACATGTATTTCACAAAGTCAATCCTAGGAGGGGAGTGACAAGTTTTGGAAAGGCTAAAAATCTAAAACCCAGAACCATTCAATCACTTCAAATTATAGAAAGAATTGAAATAGTGGCAAAATGTACAACATTGGCAGGAGTATATGTTGAATTTCATGTTGCTTAACCTCAAAGGTATATGCCTAACCAACCCACATTATTCGATATGATCCAGAATTGATAGAAGTCTAATTAAAGTGAGCCACAAAGAAGTACAGGAAAAGATAAATGTGAAACAACTTCACAACAAACAAAACTACAGAGAAAGTAATGTAGAAGAACCAAGAGGAGAATGAAGCCACCTGGGAACTGAAGAAAAAAGGAGAGAATAATATACATAATTGTTTTATGAAAATTTTAAGGATGATTTTTTTTTAGGGGAGAAATGTAATGCCAAGTAAACTTTCTTATTGTTAAAATATATATTGTTGAGCTAATAATTTTGTTTAATATACTTAGGAGCTTGTTTAATGTTTTTATGGTTTTGTTTAGTATGTTAATCACTTATAAAAGTTTAATCAAGTGAAGATGTTAAGGATGTTATTAGGAAGTGATAATTATGTTCAGTAAGTAAATAAATAAGAATTAAGTGTTATTAGATATTAGATATCTTAATTAAAATGTTAATAGCATATCTCTCTCTAATGGCGGGATGAAGTCGAATATGAGGTCTGCTTCATACCCACCTCATCTATGGCAGTAAAAAGAGAGAGAAAACAGTGGAAGAGATGAGAGAGAGGACAGTGGACTGAATAGGGGAGAGAGAAGACAAGTCCTAGCCTGTACCGAGCTACTTATAGGAGAGAGAGAGAAAGAGGGAGAGCTACAGCTAAATATAAAGGAGAAGGATTTTGGGGAGCTAATATCCAGCCATAACCAAAACCCATATAACAGAGGAAGAAAAGAGGGAAAGCCAGGGAAGAAAAAGAAAAAAAGGGAGAGCAACGAGAAAGGATGGAGGGAAGAGCATATATGCCAAGATTTCAATCAATAGATAGGAGAGAAATCTTTGTTTTGATTCAAGGTAGGGAAGTTCTAACGTGATATGACTACCATCTTTCCAAAAAAAAAAAAACATGATATGGCTGATGTTTGTTAGAAATAGGCTTTAGTTTAATATTCATTGATAAGAACTTAACATGAGAAAGAGAAACTGTTCGTCAATGAAATTGAAATATGCTCCTACATGCTCATATCATGACTTGAATGCTAATTATGTTTGGAGGCCCATTTTGCATGCAATGGAAATGATTCAAAGTAACCAACCTTGGATTTTTTTTTTGTTTCTGATACAAAAATCAACCGTAGGTTTTAGTATGCTGAAACTATGTTAGGATCTTAGCAGGTAAGGATAGACTCTCCAATACTAAAGTTGTACAGTCCATTCCTGAATCAAAGGTAGCAGCTAGGGACCAAAAAATCCATTCAGCATAGTTACCGACTGAATCAAACAACTCAACCCAGAGATTGAACAATTTGATCAGTTGTCTATGACCATGAAGGACCAAATCTTTTGTCCCATGAGTCCAATTGAACTATTTATACACTCAGACAGTCTAATCAGCTAAAAAAAAAGTGCGTCGAGTACAACAAAATTGATGATGTGAAACATTATAATGAGACCTTTAAATTATGACATGTTATAGAAGAGTTGTGTGCCTTAATGAATTATAGTTTACCTATGGATCGAATTGCGTGTGTGAGCATGTCTGCGTCATGCTATTTGAGATTATGTAGTTGACCTAATTTATTTTAGAGTAAATTGCATTCGAGTTCCTAAAATCAAAAGAGCCTTTTAAAAATTTTGATTTGCGTCCCTGGTGTTGTAAAAGTGTTCTTGTTTAGTCCCAATTAAAACATAATCATTAATTTTTTATCTTTATATAATAAGATTATTCCTAATTGTTAACTTTTAAACTTTTAGAATATAATTTTGAAATATTAATATTTATATTTTTTGCTTTTAAATTTTTAGAGTGGAGAAAGTAAAAGATGAGAGAAATTTAATTTTAAATTTTTATTAAATTTTTAAAGAATGGTGAAAATAGAGGAGTATAATGATTCTTTGAACTGCATAAATGATTCAAACTAATTAAAAAAGATTAAATTACACATTTGTTTTTAGAAAAAGTCAACAAAAAAAGCGAGATTATAAAAGAACCACTAAAATTGCAACATTCTTACAACATAAATAACCAAATCGAGATTTTTCAAAAATTGAGACCAATTTGCAATGCTCTCTTGACCTCAGGGGATCAGATGCAAATTTACCCTTTATTTTATATTGATCCAATAAACTAGATTGTATTAGAATCTTAATGACGTGAAGACTATTAGGTAAGGGTTAATTTTATTTTAAGCACTAGTATTTTTTTAAAAGAAGTGTTGTGATTTACAAATTGCTAGTTCATCCCCTGCTAATCTGGCATAGCAATTGACTTCAGTAAAACTTCATGTTAGGGAGTGACATTAAATATGACGTTTCTTTTTTTGAAAGGCAATGTGAAGCTTTTTGATGTTTTCTGATCTTTTCTGATGTTTTAAACTTCTATATATAAAACTTCATAACATTCATGTATCACATAATGATGTAAAATCCCTCAGTATGAAAACTTCATAACATTCATCTGTCACATAATGATGCAAATGACCTCAATATGATCCTCGCACAACTTGAAAATCACTGTTCCTCAGCAAATCAATCATCTCGCAACAATATATTAGCACTAATTATTGCATAAACATGCAGTTTATTAGCCAATACCTAAACAGTGTTTGAATGCATGTACATGTGTGCATATATCCATAAAAAACAACAATAGGAAGGTGACAGACTATCGATAATCTAACACATAATTCTGCTAATAATAACTTGGTTAATTTTGAGAAATAGATAATTATACCTTTAATCCTCCTCCATGGGAACTTCTGGAATAGACCATCGATTTTCCTCAATTGGCTTATTAATGATAGACAAAAGGGGAGGTAAAACTCAAGTCAAGGAAATTAAATATGTTCCTTCACTGAACACAGATACTAGTAACTGTCTAGAGCATCATTGAATTAGAGGCAACATGTGAAACTTCAGTAATGAAAGCATAATATAAAGTTGGCATTTAAAACTGACTGTAAAGTTTGCATATACAATGAATACTTAATAAACAAAGACACTTTTATCAATTAATGCCAACATTATCCTTAACAATCTTTGAGAATTGGTGATTAACGTAGACAACAAGAAAAAAAACATTGATGTAAGTCTAACAATTGCAAGGTTGAATGTGGGAATATACACTTGTGGTGCTAATGAACAACCTCCATATGTAGCCAATTGTGACATTTAATTATAACATTATCATAACAATTTAAAGCGCTAATCAACCCCCATATGTAGTTATCATACTTGCTTGACAATAGTATAATAGAGTTGGCCATCATGCCTCAGGATTTTTTTACATATTCTCTATATAATCTTAACCTGGTGACCAGTAAAATTTCACTTTTGACCTTTCCCAAAAATTAGTTCCGAATCATCTTTGAGAATTGGTGATTAGCACAGGGATTTTCTTCAAGTGTGCTAGATTTTGAAGTAGAGATATGCACCTGATTACTGAAAGCATTACCTATGCAAGAAGGGGAACGAGCAAAATGCCCATGGAATGAAGCAAAAACAAAGAATCCTACCATATGATCGACCTCTCATTTCCCGGATTTGAAAATGAACCCGCTTAAGAAAAAAGAAAGCAAAACTCTTCAACATTTATACTCAATGATCATACAACAAAAAATTACTAATTATGCTTTGCAACGGTTTGCTTGTTCAAACATATATCCTAACCAAATTATCAAACTTTTGTTTGGCTAGCCAGTTGATTATTTTCACACAACCATGCATTAAACGATCTGCATTGGCATACGTCTCGGGCTACAGGCACATGATACTAAATAACTCGATGGTCCAGGATAGAAATTCATGAAACCCATGGAAGCTTGTTTTCATGCAACCTAACATAGGAATAGATTATTGATGATTTCCATATACAGTGTCCACGAATATTCCGATGTGCAGGTATTTCGTATTATACAACCCACAATAGCTATTCACATTCAATGTCTTGTTAAATTCAATCAAATTGTGAATCCAGTACTCAATAGGCCTACATGTTTCGTGAAAAAATTGATGCAGGTATAACCTTTTCATGCAATCCAAGATTAAATTCTTCTCATAAAATGCTATAGTCTTGAGTGTATTGAATGAATTCATGCTATTTATCTAAGAAGCATGGACACGACACGGACACGGGACACGACACAACACGGACACGGGGATACGTCAATTTTAAAAAAAATAAGACACGACACTTCTAGGACACGTAAAATAAATAAAATTATTTATTTTCTAGATTTTAAATAAAAATAAAAAAACTATAAATTGATCAAATATATGTGATAGCAAAAATATAAAAAAGTTAAATGCATTTAATAGGACTAATCAAATATAAAAACTATAATATTCATTCAGATAAATTTCGACATACCTATGCCAAAATGTAGCTATATAATTAGATATTTACGCAGCGTCACCAAATAATATGAAAGACCTAGCAATTAGCATCAAAGTGTAAAACAAAAAAACCGAGAACAAGAATAAAAACAAAAAAAACAAAAAAGAAGAGGAGGAGAAGAAGAAGACGGAAGAAGAAGAAGACGACGGAAGAAGAAGAAGAAGAAGACGAAAGAAGAAGAAGACGAGGCAGAAGAAGAAGACGGAAGCAGAAGAAGAAGGGAGACGAAGAAGAAGGGAGAAGAAAAGGACGGAAGAAGAAGAAGAAGGGATAAGAAGAAGACGGAAGAAGAAGAAGAGGCAGAAGAAGAAAACCAGAGAAGAAGAAAACGGAAGAGGAAGAAGAAGACGGAAGAGGAAGAGGCAGACGGAAGAGGAAGAGGCAGACGGAAGAAGAAGAGGCAGACGGAAGAAGAAGACGGAAGAAGAAGAAGAAGAAGACGGCAGACGGAAGAAGAAGAGGCAGAAGAAGAAGACGTAAGAAGACGAAGACGGAAGAAGAAGACGAAGGAAGAAGAAGGGGCAGAAGAAGAAAACCAGAGAAGAACAAGGAGAAGAAGAAAACCAGAGAAGAAGAAGAAGAAAATGCAGACCGCGACGGGAGAGGCGACGGCGACGGCGACGGCGAAGGCAACGGCGACGGCGACGGCGACGGCAACGGCGACGACAATAGCGACTGCCGGCAAGAACTGGCGCTGCGACCAGATTGTGAGATGATCGCGAAAGAGAGAGAGAGGAAAACCTAGGGCAAAACATTTGAACCGGTTTTTTGGAAAAATTAATTTTATTTTTTATTAAAATTTAATTAATTAATAATTGAGCCTTGTCGAAGTGTCTTGCAAGTGTCCTAAAAGTGTCCAGAAGTGTCCTAGAAGTGTCCAGCCGTGACCTAATTTTTTTTTTTAAATTAAAAAAATTGGACACGTGTCCCGCCGTGTCCGACACGTGTCCCGCCGTGTCCGACACGTGTCCGACACCGCCACTGCTGTGGAGAAAAAGAAATTGTTCTGCCTAATCTATCACTTTGAATGATAAATACATCAATGTAAATCACATCAGTCTCAAAATTGGCATCAAGGAGAATGCAAATTGATCTATAATGTATATCATTTATCTCTATATAGCCAGGTATATGCTTGTGATGGATGTATTAATCTAAATTCTTTCCTCAAACTATCAATTGGTAGATGAATTGGTCCAATTATAAAAGTAGGAAGCAACGAAATTGCACAAATTCGAAACTGCCATTACTCAATGAGAAGGTGATCAGTTGTAAGCTACATTGGATAAGCGGAGGGCATCGACAAAAGGTCAGTGTGGGTTTTAAATGTTGAGTAAGCCTAGCTTAGATCTCAGTTTTTCAAACTTCATCAGTAGGGCATTAGCCAATATGTCTATCTACTCCCCCTTTCAATCTTCTCTTTGATCAATCTCCACATGTTTTGTTCAATCATGATGAACAGGATACTTAGCTATGGTTATAGCAAGTTGGCTATCACATAACATCTTGATAGTGTCATATAGACCAACTCGGAGTTCAAGAAGTACTTCAACAACATACCTTCACAAATTCTATGGGCCATTGCTCAAAACTCAGCTTATGCACTACTCCATGCAACAATTGATTGTTTTCTACTATATCAAGTAACAAAGTTCTCCAGTTATACTATTAATTTTAGATGGTCAAGTTCCATCAAAAAAAAAGATGGTCACCAAACATCACTATGAATTGATTAAAAAGGATGTAATTCTTAATACTTTTGAATGGGATTAGGATTACAAACATGCATAGACAATTGACAGGTTTCATATTGAAAATCAAAGGAGCTTTTATTGAATAATGATGGACAAAGTTCTTTGAGAAACAAGAAACAAGGATGACTTAAACGATAGTACAATAAAATTATTTCATTATCCTTATGGAACTAAGAACAGAAAAAGATCGTTTTTCTTCAATTGGCGTTTGAGGTTGTCTCTCAAAGGATCCAATAACTTTAAGCACAAAGAATCTGAATGCAACTCAGCACTACTAAGTGCTAATCGTCTGTCCCGAATTTAAATAAAAAATAATAATAATTTGGGAAGAGTTTAGTAACACATTTCTCATTCCAAGTGAGATGACCTATAGATAAAAGGTTAAAATCCAAGATGAACAAACAAAAATGATTCAAGAGTTAATTTCTCTGAAATCACAACAGAACTTATACCGAACACCTTTGAAATTGAACCATCAACCATTCAAACAATTTGGTTCACAAAACAATAAGTGAAATGTTGAATGAGAGGCATTATCAGTCATGTGGTCAAAAGGCTCCCAAGTCAACAATCCATGAAATTTGATTGTCTATCATTTTAACTTGAATAGAAATCAAAAAATTACCTTTTTCATCTACATGTATTGTCACTAAGGTGGTACTAATTGGAAAAACAGATGTTTATTGAGACTGGGCAATCAACCTTTGAAGGATTTCTAAATCGTCACTGCTGATTAACAAGCTCATTTTGTAGTGGAACCCTCTTCAATTGCACGACTCTCACTTTTTCCTTTCATTTTCTAATCAGCAGGCTTTCAATGAAAATCCTAACAAGTGCACAAGTGTGACCTTTTCTCTCCCCCATTGATCACACTTGGTCTTGGATTGGTTGTCATTGGTTCCACAAGTAACCAAAGCAAATGCTTTGGTGGTTTGCCTCTAAACCCAATTGCCCACCATGAACTGTTTCTGACTCTTCAAGCAAGATTGGCAGGGGTTTGATGACTAAAATCTAAACACAAACTTCATTCAAGTTCTTGTTGAGTCCCAAAAGAAACTATTTTTTTTCTTTTCAACAATCTCCTTGTGTATTCCTGTATCTGTTGAACACTCCCATTTGGTGGTATTGTATATATTGAGTTGCTGTCAATTTCTAGTCAGGCAATTTAAATATTGGGTAACAATGAGATCCCCTTAATGAAAACATGGACGACACCTTTAACCTCAACGGCCTATGCAGTGTCTTCAGGAGAAAGTATGTCTCCTTGAAGTCTTCCCAAATTTTTTGTGTTTTCTCATAGAGAATAAAACTTTCTCCAACCCTATTACTCATGGAATTGATAAGCCATGACATTACCATGTTTTTTGCCTTCCAAACCTTGTACATCGAGTCTTAAAGAGCAAGTTTTGGAGTTGCACCAGTGAGGTAATCATCTTTTCCTGGACCGCATATGAACATCATAATTGCATGGGACCATGGGAGATTATTCTGTTCATCAATGTGTCCAGTGATTGAGCACTAGAATCTGATCCACCATTGGAACTGACAACAGAGGGGTTTTAAGAAGAGGAGGAACGCGCTAGCAACAAACAACTGTAATATAATTGCTGTAATAAAACAGTTTGTATACATATATTTCTATAAATAATCTGTCAGTTCAAAAGATGAGGTAATATTTGAGATTCAAAGAATAGGATGGCATATCATAAGGTCATTCAGTAATCATTTCATACAGATCCCTAATGAAATATAATAAATACAAGGGACCAAAAAATAAATATTGTACTTCAAATAGAAATATTGCTTTGAAAATTCTTAGAGTTTTTATGTAAAGTACACCCTTATTAGATATCTTCCCAAAGCACTAGATATCTTAGTACAACGAAGAGGTAAAGTAAAGATTGCGGGTTCTTAACTGATAAATGGATGAGAATGTATCTCNNGGGGGGGGGGGGGGGGGGGGGGGGGATTGCTTACATTACATAATTAATCCTTAACAAAAAATCAAAGTAAGATGAAAATAAAAATGTAAAATAAAACTATTCCAAAAACATAAACCTAAAAGTAATACCAACCTCCAGCAATCCACATGTAGTTTCCCGTAAAGTCACCTTCTATAGTAAATTAATTGATAGTTGGAATCTATACTAGAATAATTTCATTAGATACCTCATGCAACATCAAAATTACCATTTTAATATAAATCAAGACATTGTTCAGAACTTATCACTCACTATTTAGCCAACTTGGTTGAGTATTATTGCATGTTGTTGGGATACACATAGAAAATTGTGTCACATTAGATATTTAATACAAGTTGCGATGTTAATATACAATTCATAATCTTTAACCATTGGTTTAGGCTTTTGGGTTAATAAGTATTCATCAATTGTACATTGGACTCAACTTGACCATGGTAACTCCCTTAACAAGTAGTATCAGAGCCGATGGTTTGGTGGGCCATTAGTGGATCAAGTGGTTTATGCGAATTGTGCTCCCATGGGTTTTGCCTTCTCTACTATGGTTTAGTCGAGTGAGCTCTTGAGAAGCATGCACTTGAAAGGCCAATTGGATAAGGAAAAGCCCAATGTTAGATGGATTCTCATGTGAGGGGAGATTTATTGGGAACACAAAGAATTGCCTAAATTGGATATTTAACACAAGTTGTGACATTAATATACAATTCATGATCCTTATCCATTGGCCTAGAATTTTGGGTTAATAGATAATTATTAATTGTATATTAGACTCAACTTAGGCTCCCCTATAGTAACTCCCTTAACACATGTTATACATTAAGGCGACACAGAAAGAATAAAAAATAATAACAGAAGTATAACAATAAAACAATGTAACTTTCAACTCATAATATATATAAAAAAGGATATTCTCAGACACTTTATCATCCTTTTCCCCTTTGTTGCGGCTGCTCTTTAGCTCCCTGTGGATTTCAGGTGTAACCTACTCACAGAAAAAAGCATATCATATTTTTATTTTTTTGCTTTATTTTCAAGAACTAACTTTTCTAAATAAAAAGTTCATAATATGAGGAATGTAATTCATACCAAATAATGTTTTTGGTGCTGCATTAAGCGATCAAGATTGTGTTTGTCCTCCTTTGTCAACTCATGTTTATACCTATGATGATTTACCACCTTTTAAGCTATTTGCATCTAAGAAAGTGTAATCCCAGAGAAAGAATATAAAAGGAAAACAAAACATTGTAACTCCATAAGAAACTTGACGCAGACAAAGGATTAAGCGAGATCAAAAACTCAAAATATAACCAATTAAAGCGTATCAGCAATCATAAATAATATTACCCCGTTGCTACGAGATTTTCAAAAACTCAAGCATCAAACTGTTTCAAAATTGGTTTAGTTAAAAACTGGCCAACTGACATAATAATCTAAACTTTGTTTGAATTAAACAGTCACAAAAGAAAACATCACTATGTTTACTGCCATGATAATTGATTAGCAAAAGCCAAAATAAAAAAAAAATATTTATCCAGTGCGCACAAAAAAAAAATCTGTAGCCTTTGGGAATTATTGTAAAAGCCCTTTTCTACTACAAATAGAAAATAAAAATACAAAAAGAGCCCACGGCAATGAGCTTAGAAATTGAGTGCTAGTACTGCAAGAAAAAGGTTGCCTGATAAAATTTCTCTAAAATACCATAATATTGGCTATACCAAATGCTGCAGTATATTTAGTCTATTAAACCCATGCATACACCATATAACCATTTCAATAACCACTCATAATATAATACTAAGTACACAAAAGAACCAAGTTAGATCTCTTAGGATACTGGGCAAGTTCATCTGCCTAGGTGCCAATCAAAGAAAGGATCAAAGATTGGTTAAAAAAACAAGTTAATAAACTTCAACAGCTTTAGTGGCCTCAAAGAAAGTAAACTGCAATATATTCACACTATTCATCAATGCGCCATTAATATATAACCTTTGCACAAAAGCAAGAAGAGTCTGGTGCCATATTACTGGCATGGCCCTTTTATCTTCAATGAATCTCACGAAATGTGCAACAAGCGTGTCAAGAACTCGATATGGTAGTGCATACTTCTTCTCAATGAGTAACTTCATAAAAAAACTGCAGAACATTAAAGTGATGTAAAAAATAAAAATCTTAGATGTGAAACAAAAGTATGGATTTGACTTTGTCATCTAAGAAATACATCATGCAGAAACGAAAATGTTGGGCATACAATAACAACCAAAAGAAAACTAAAAATGAGACAGAAAGAGTAACTATACTAAAAATTGTCAAAAACAGATCTAGTAGTACATAAGAAAAGAAAATGTTACAAAAAAAGGAGTAAATTTAGAACACTTTGTTCATGGCTAAAGGCATATTCCAACAACAATGATTTATCAAATCCCATTCTAATTCAAAAAGGTCCATATTCTGTACATGTATTCGCTCTTATACTCCCATAATTTTATCTTCAAGACTTCAACATCAACATCTCATCATACAAGTTCATCCCTTTATCATTTAAACTTCAGAGTTCACACAGCAATACTTTTTTATAATTTATATTAATAATAATGGAAAATATACAAATGTTTACATGAAACGATTATGTGTTCCAGTGTTCCACACTGTGATGGTTTGGACACGATCATCTATCTTATAGGTAAACATGCTTCATACATAAATACCCTACTTATATCTTTTTTTTATTTCTACTTATATTATATCTTAATAATGTTGAAAAAGGTATTAAAATTGATCAATCAAAACGATGGGGTTCAAACAAAGTCAACAAATTTAAAAAATCTTCATATTAAACATTCTAAAACTTATTGTTATAACATACACAATAACTAATATACTATATATTACATCACTATTCCAGAATAATATACTTAAGAATCAAGCTCTGTCAGAAGAACACTATCAAGAAGCAACCACCTACGCAGATCAATATTACAAAGTTAATTCCTTCTTCAACAATGGAATTAATAAAAGCAAGAATGATTAACACAATCTTTCAAACTTGAGAAAAGCATCATTGGGATCTAGCTCAGTTACTTCCATATTCCAGTTAATGACAGATTCATATCACCATGAGAAAAATCCAGCAAAAAGAACAATTTCTTATCAGTTATTTCCACTTTTGAAAAAGATGCCATTTGATACAAAATAAAGAAAAATACATTTTGAAAGAATACCTAGTTGTGCCATAGTAATCCATGTTTGCTAACGTCATCAGTGCTACGCTGTTAACTCATACATGTAAACACATTAGATAGTTTGCTAGTCAAAAAAGAGTATTAGGTACTCAAACAAGCTAGTGAACGTCTCGCTGAGAACTTGATAAATCTAACTTATAAATCAAAATATACCTGGAATGGAGCGGTGGAATGGAAACTTTCTGAATGATGCTTCCTATAATGTGAGCTTCGATAAGGGTGCATGTTTGTGACTGCATGCAGTTTAGATGTCCAATTACTGGAATTAAAAACAGAGAGAAAGAAAGCAGCAAACTGCCACAAATATTTTAGTTCCGCAACTGGAATTGTTGAATAGTTGTTTTATATATGGATCACACTCAAAACAACTCTTGAATATCTAATTTAGAAAATAATGAACTAAATGGAACATACTTACATTGTGAGTATAAGAACAAGTTGATTTAGAGATCTACCAAATTCAGAGTAACATCTTAAACTAAACATAAGAAGGTTATTGGAACGTGAGACAACAAACTCAAAAGTTGTACGCACTCTTTGTATTAATGCAAGAATGAAAATTTGAACAACTAGATTCCAAGATCGTTAGCTGTTAGTTTATACCTCACATAAGGGAAATAAAATTCCTTTAAAAAACCCTGCTGGCTTGTAAAGACTCTTCTTCAGTGCTTCATAAAGAGCACGATGAAGTCGTTTATTCTTTCGAATTTCATCCCTAACACGAGGAAGTAACACAAGTTTGTAGAACCGTTGTGCCCTACTGGGGTTGAACCTTGATGCAAATATTCTTGTAGCTCGATACATTGCATTTGGGGACCATTTCTCTGGTTCAGTTACATACAGTACTTCTTCCCATCGTTCCATTAGTGCTATGCGTTGAAGCGCCGTCGGTATTTTCCCACTTGTATACCTGCTTAGTATGCCGCCAAGTCTACCACATGATACATATGGTTAATAAGGAAATATTCTCAGAAGATGGAAGTTAAAAGAGGAAGAAAAAAAGATGTAGAAAGGAAGATGGAAAAATGGAACATAAGCAAAAAGTAAGAGAAGATATCGGGGATATAACATACTTCTTGTATATGTCTATCACCCCATCATCCAACTTAGGAAGGGGTCGCAACTCTGCAACAAAATTTAGCAAATTGATCAAGAAGAATATAACGTTCACAAATCTAGATTCTTAAATACAAACCAACACCACCAAAGCCTTAATCAGTAATCGTTTTTTGGGGAGATCTAGCCTTAATCAGTAGTTGGCTGCCTAGATTTCTCTTCTTATTTAGTTATGTGTAAAGCAATGTTTCCTTTGAAAAGCAATGTTTCCTTTGAGAGGAAGCTGTTCAAGGTTATGATTAAAAACCATATGTCAAGACATTTTACATATTACACTCCTCTTTAACGTAGTGAATTCGATCCCAGACAAATCAAACAAATATTTAGGCCTTACCAAACAAATCCAATATTTTAAAAGACTAGTGCATTTAAATATTTATGAAAACCTTCAAACACAACTGAATATTAGCACCACCAACAAAACATGTCTTTCTTTAAGTTTCACATAAGTTTCCAAAAAATGAAACGTTATGCACTAAAGTTCATTTGTAGTTTCTTGTATGTACATAAAAAAACACATTATATGGTCTTCCGCACATATAACACCATCTCAAAAGCCAAAAAAGGGGCAAAAGTAAGAATGGTAAACTTCCCACTTCCTAATACTCACATGCTATGCCTATGCACTTGAAAAACATAGAACATTTCAAATCAACATTCATAAAACTGATATTTAGAATGCATGTGTTGTTGAAGAGAGAGAGGAAATAATTTACAAATAACAAAAGTAAAAGATGAACCGTTTTCAGAAACACGCTAAAATGCATGCAAAACTAGATCAGCGCACTTGGTTTGACAATTAATGACAATTAAAACAATTTCATGCGACACAAGTAACATCATCATGAAAGAGCATGGATAAAGTTTATTAAAGACTGAAAATGACATACAAAAGTAAATCTAAGGAAAGGTAAGCAACTTCCATAGGCAGTGAGTCATCCTTGCAGAAAGCTCCATAATTTTAGATTGTGCATAAGGTAGCATGAATAATCTTTCATATATTCTGAATATCCCTAAGAATAGTTAATCTCAGCTAGCTAAATGTGAGGTTTACTGGATCATAATGGATATTTTTTTCCTGCAACTTCAGCTTAGATTATTTGAACTTGTCCAGAATTGACAGTGCAAGTGACTTGAGTTCACATTTTATGACCCCTATCCCAAATCATTTTTGATCTACCACTTCCTATATTTAACAATGTGCCTTGAATGTCTAATTCATTTACAGGGGCTTCTATAAATCGATGATGAAGATGGCCAAATCATTGTAAATATCCTTCCCTCATCCTAACCTCAAAGGTTCAAAGTGAACACTTCTGGATGCTTGCGGGACATGATTCAATTAAAATAAATTGATTCAAGTTATATGAAAACTGGTTCAGATTTTACGAAAACTGGTTCACCTTTTTCTGATTCCTCCTGTGCCCGCACCTACCCTAATTTGTTTTTCTCTCGCAAGCGCTACACGAAGGACCTATGGTCTCTAGTTTTTTCTTCTCCGTTTCTTCTTCTCTGGTTTCCTCTTCTTCTTCTCTGGCTTCTTCTTCTCTGGCTTCTTCGTCTCTAGTTTCCCTCTTCTTCTTTCCTATTCTCTGGTATTTTCCCTCCTTTAATATTTTATTAATCTTGTTCAAATGAATTTAAGTTTTTTCAATTTTCTGTCATATATATTTGGTCAATTTTATAGTTTCATTTATTTTTATTCAAATTCTAATAAATAAAAAAATTATTTATTCAACGTGTCCAGGAAGTGTTATGTCCTATTTTTTTGAAATTGGGCCGTAGCCCATAATACTATAACAGTAAATAAAGATACATCAAGTACAAAAGGTTCGATCCTCATCGAGAATCGCACAAAATTCGAAAGGAAGGGACATGCCCCTACGCCATTCTATATCATCAAAACAGGAAAAGGAAGCTACAAAATCTGTCGCTTTATTTGCAGCTCTGTAAACATGAGGTATTCTATATGCCTTAAAGGCGCAAAAAAGGTCGACGATTCGAGATGTCCTATTTTTTTGAAGGATAATATATCCTCGTGTCCGTGTTGTATTGTGTTCAGCATGTCGTGTCTTACTCGTGCTTCATAGGATCTTAATTCCAGCTACAATTTTATTAAATGTTTAATAAAATTCTTCTTTTTTCCAATCTAGTTCCTCCACCAATACAAACCTTGGTTACATTCAGGCATGACACACTTCTTCCCCCTATAACCCTTGCACTCAAAGGCCAATCTCCAATAGCCCGAGGAAACCTTCGCACGAATTCGTTACCTTTTAAGAGACCTACACCCCATAGAAACTGTATATCAAAGACTATCCCTTGACTTATAGGTTCTTACACAAGGTTAGATATGACTTAGCTAAGAGTCCACTAAAAGATAGAACTCTCGCTCACAAAAGGAAGGTAAAGGCTGCAAGAAAGGCAAGATGGAAGACGAAAAGCAAAAAGTGTAAGGTCGACGATCCTCTCAAAACTACTTGTTGCTTTTTTACTTTAGCCCACACTCACTTGAAAAACAAGAATCGCATCGCTTAAAAGAGCCTTGGCCTCATGTTGAAGTTGCGCAGTCCGAAAGTTGAAAGCGGCCAAGCGTTCGCTACTTTGGCAAAAAGCATTTTTAGTTTGGAGCAGCAAATATGCTAGGCCTTCTCCGAGGGGTCAACGCTTGCCCCCTTCCCAAACATTTTTTTTTACAACAAACTCAAAAAAAAGTCATTTGATCATTGCTTCCAAATGACTGTTTTAAGGCCATCTTGGCAATTATATCACATGTAAGTCCTCCAAAAATAAAAGGAGTTACATAAAGTACAAACCACCCAAGCTTTTGATCATCTTTCTCACTCTTTTGCTCTGCTAAACAATCTTTGAAACCAAATTCAACACTTCAATAGCTAGCAAATGTCAATCCACCCCTAGTGCTTCCTTGAGATGCCAATAAACTACAAATCCAAATCACGTTTAGAAACTCAAATGCGCCCCCCTTCTCTGATGAGCATTTTGACAAAACTTGTAAACCAAATCTCAAACGTTCTAAAGAACGTAATCCCAACATTGGCGTTGAGGCTAGTGAAGACGTTTACACTAGCACTGGCTCATCAACTCAATCATCTGACGTCTTAAGCAAGGCACGATCGATTGGGATTAATAGCAGCTAACCCCGAGGGCATGCGCGCAAATAGTGGTGGTCAGTACGTGGGCTGGGCCTAGGCCAGGCCAAGGGGAGAACTCTTCAGGCTAACCGAAACACCACGTGGACAATTGAGCGGGAAATCCATGTATAAACATTGAGGAATATAAAAAATCCCACATTGAGCATCGTACTCACATTCCATATAGGATTAGTTTGACTTCTAATATTTAAACTAGTATTAACAATAAAAGTTATTTAAATATTATTTGTCATTGGATTGATAGTTATTAGAGAATACAAGAATATATTTTATCATCAGATCTTTTAGATAAAGCTCATGTTAATGCTATTATATTTTTTATATTCTTAATATTTGTAAAAATTTATAGCATTAATAATATTTTTTCTATTACTTTAGATAATGTGTCAAATAACAATGTTACAACTACTTTTTACAGCAATATTTGAAATCATGTCTTTTTGGATCTCTATTTCATGTTCGAAGTATTTGTCATATCATAAATTTATGTATTTCTACCGCTTTTACTATTAAACATTTGACTATTAATAAAATGCATCTAGCCAAATAAATTTATTTAAATTCAAATGTAAGGCATGAATGACATGTGTTATAATAATAATAATAATAAACTAAGCCTTTATCCCACTAAGCGGGGTCGGCTACACGAATCCTTTATTTTCATTGCAATCTATCAAATAACAAATCTTCATTTAACTCTAAATATAAAAGATTATTTCTTAGAATTTTTTTGGCATTCTTCTTCCTATTTTTTATATGGGCAAGATCCAATAATTTATTTTTTTTACTAAAACTTCCATCAACCTACGACTTAAATATCCAAACCATCAAAGCCAACTCTCTCTGAGCATATTTTCAATTGAAGTCATTCCAATTTTCTCGCGAATATATTCATTTCTCATCTTGTCCTCTCGCAGTCGCATATACTCACTCATCCACCTTAACATTCTCATTTCTGTAACACTTATCTTATTTATATATTTTTATTTTGTAGGCTAGCATGCAACATCATGTAACATCATTGACTTTGCAATTGTTCTGTAAAATTTATCTTTAAGTCTGAGTGAAATTTTTTCATCTTATTATTTTTATTTCTGCAACACTTATCTTATTTGTATATTTTTATTTTATAGATCAACATTCAATATCATAAAACATCACTGACCTTACAATTGTTTGTAAAATTTACCTTTAAATCTAAATGAAATTTTTCTAACACAATGACATGTTATGCTAACAAAATTTGCATTAAATTTTCTTTGCCTGTTGAAACTAGGTAAAATTCTCTTTATCGTTTAATTGAATTGATTTTACCAGACAAAATTTTGCTTAGTTTTATATAATTGATTAGCAGCAATGAAAATCTTCAATTACAACTATATTATTAAATTTTCTTCAAAAATAATTTTGAGTTATTATATATTTTTAAAGGGGTTATTAAAAGTTTCTATGAATGCTAAAACCCAATCTCATCTATTTTTCTACCATACGTTTTTCAGATGTTTCAAAAATTCTTAGAATTTAGATCAGAACTAATTCTTGAACTTTTGTTACAGACATGGAGGAAACTTTTTATTAAAAAATGAAAAAAATAAATTGTATTTCAAAGCTTCCATGCTTGATCCCTACAAAAAAACAAAAGTGATTAAGACTTTTTATGTGGAATATTCTGATTTCTTTTGGAGTTATACAGATGCTAAAAAAGGATCAATGTTTTCAACACTCCAAGATTTATTTTCTTTGTATTATAATGAACAAGTGACAAATAGGAATGTGGGGCGTGTGGAGGCACAAGCAGAAACACAAATAAAGATTAATATATTCAATATTGTTAGGTCAGCAATGGCGAAGACATCAATAACTTCATACGAGGGAAAGCACCGATAGGGCCTACGAACTAAAGTCAAGCACCAACAAATTTGAATGAGCTTCAATTCTACTTACACTAAGGAGAAAAATTCGACAATGACATGAGCCTCTCAAAAAAGTGGAAAGAATCATCAAAACAGTACTCTATTCTATCTGCCTTAACTAGCGACATCCTAGTAACACAAGTATTAACTATAGCTTCTGAATCAGCTTTCTCCGCAACAGAAAAATTAATGGAGATTACAAAAAAATCTTATCTGCCCCCACCTCATGCATGCTTATCTACAAGATTGGTAGTTGCTAATCACAAAATCAATAGTATAATTTTGTGGATGAGTTCAAGGATTACAGTTCTGAAAAAGAGAAGTACTCGAGAAGAATTCTTTGTAATTACGAAAAGTTCTTTGTAATTACAATTAATTTTTTTAGAAATGTAATGTTACTTCAATTTATTGTATTCTTATTTACTTTTGTTCTTGCATTGTAAATTTTTATCTATTAATCAAAAATGATACTCTTTTAAATATCAATCGCCTTGTTAAAAAAATAGTCTAACACATATGTACATATATATATTAAAAAATTAATAAATAAAAATAAAGTTGGATCGGATTGGTTCCTGTTGTCCGGATTTGGTCCGGTTTAGGGATCCCACAATTGGCTCGAAACTGGGTTCAAAACCAGTTGTGGACCGAACCAATTCCATTCCAACCGAACCTAGGTCCAATCCGATAAGCATGCTGACTATTAAGGCACATGAACTCTTTCACGAGCCATATCTATTAAAACTACATTATCCATAAAGAGTATACAGTATGCTTAAATATACTATTCAACCCAACTATCACAAAGGTGAAGAGATAATGAACCAAATCAGAACCTTGGTATCTTTCAAAAACAAATCAGAACCTTGGTAAAGCTCAACATAACAAGAAATCACTCCGAGTCTCCGAATTGCTCGACACTAGTAACCATCACAGTAGTAACCACTCTATCATAAATATCTCCGAGTACATTGCTATATAAATGGAAACATCTTTCTTTTCCAATGCCAACCAAAGAACTAGGTTTGATGACAATCCCGCCCGCGTTTTTGTAACCACTATAATATTTTTATGAAGATAATTGCACATAATTCTCTTGGTTTCTGTTAGTTGACAATCTGATGTTGTTATCCTGACTTTTTTGATGTATTTTAGCTTTTATTTTGCAAAAATGTATTTCATCTGAATGTTGTATTATGTTCCGTAGGGTCCCAGGCCCTAAAATGCGATATAATTTGCAGCATTCTTAAATTTTCTCAAGGAAGAATGCATCTATTCAGAGTTGACACACATTAAAATGGCATAAGTAAGGGATTTAAGTTAATTAGAAAATAAAGCCAATACAACACTGAATAACAAGTATAAAACAGCTACTTGTCCTTTAAAATGATCAAAGCAACCCAAACTGAAGGGACTTTTTCTATAGAATAACTGACCAGATGAAACCTGAGCATCCTTTTCCTTAATTTTCTTAATTATGAGATCTGTCAGGGTGGGTTGTGGAGTAGCATCACTTCTAAAGAAAGCTTCCAAAGCCTCCTCATCCTCCGCATTGATCCCTTCCTATTTGAAAAACATCAAATTTCCCTTAATAGAAAAATACATCATGATTAAGATGATTTAAGTCAATTTGAAAACAACTCAAATTTTCTTGTGACAAAAAGTTTTTTAGCTTGAAATACATTTGATAAGCTCCAAATCAACGATATGAATGTAAATAAGTTATTTAGTGTGTGTGTGTGTGTGTACGTGTTTATTGACAGTCTGCATGCATTATTTTAAGGTAAATATACACAACCATAATGGATATACATATAACCAGATATTTAACAAAACCATATTGTATACCATGCAAGTTTAGTCTAAAATACAAGGATGGTGACTTCTTAGCTCAAAACTTCGACAATTCTAATCAACTTGGAATCAAAAGTTCATTTTTAAATTGAGGGATACTCAAATCAATCTCGTCTAATATTGGCACTGTAAAGATGATAAAGCATGCACTAGGAAGACAAAGTGCTTGCCACATCCAAATCCTGGGCATTTATAGATTCAGAAAAACCATCGAAATCATAGCTTTCGTCATCGCTCTTTCCCTCGGCATCGAAGTTGGCGGCTTCAGGAAATGTGGAGTGGTGCCGCTCGGCCTCTTCTTCCTGAAGAATTTCTTTTTGCTGATTGAGGACCTCTTTTAGGATTTTAGAGCTAAGATCAGATGATATATTCTGCAAGTAAGAAGAAAAAAACAGTGTTTGATTAAAGTTACTACTCCAAACAGATGAAAAGGATCAAAACGGAACGAAAGAGTTTGCCTTCTCTCCTTTCTGGTGATGCTTTGGGGGCCGAATTCTCTTCTTTGATACGACTGTGTCATCGTCGTCGTCTAGAGGCATCCGGTGCTGCAGCTTCTGATGAGGCGGTTCCTGCCTATTTCTCTTCTTCCCCGCCATGTCAATGGAGACCGATGGGTCAGGGAAGCGGTGGCAACAGAAGCTGCAGCCGGAGCAGGGAAAGCAGGAGTGGCGATGTTGGCAACGAAGGCTGCGAACAGCTAAATCAGGCGAGTGGCGGCGACGGCAACATTAACTACAAGCAATTCGGCCAAGTTGGAGGGACGATAACTGCAACTACAAGGAGCTGTGGCAGGCGTGAGCTGCAATAGGAGGGAACCGCAATGGCAGGAGATGGGCCTTCAGGATCTACGACCGGCAGGATCCCTGGCCGGAGGGAGTAGCGAGTGTCTGCGTGAGTGGAACCGCAGCAGAGGCAAGGTATACTGCGAGCCGTCCGTAGAGCGAGAGTTGATACCCTAACCCTAGATTCATAAAGAGGTTAATCGAAGAGCGATTATTGGTTCGGCCGGCCCACAGCGGCTGCCACATCAGCACAGTGGACCAGCGAGTCTAATTTTTTTTATTTCACCATTTAATAATATAATTTTCCTCATTTTATTTAAAAATTATAATAATAATTTAATTTGAATTTGAAATCTCTCAATTATCAAGCAAACTACATTTCTACTGAGCTAAAAAAGCACCATGAATCTAATAAAATTTTTAATTAAAATATTAAATAATAATAAGAATAAATAAAAAAATTATTGAATATAATTTGTCAACTATGCCAACAATTTACTTGCTAACCATGTGGCACCACACAGATAAACGATCTTTACTTCACGTAGAACGTCGCAAATGACATTAAATCATCGAACAATTAAACGAATAATTCAGTTGACCGAATGAAGGCAATGGGAGCCTTTGGTGACCAATAGTGAGAATGATTTGGTTGGTTAACTAAACTGTATGATTGGTCAATTGAACAATTTATTTGCTCAAACTGAACTATTTATTAGCTGTGACCGAACTATCCGTTTAACTACCAGATAAGTAAGTATTAAAGTAAATATTTGACTAAAAATAGTAGATATCAATTAGAGAATATATGCATATATATGAAATCTACTATTTCTGATGAATACCAAACTGATCTCAAATTATACTTTTTTTTTGGACAAATACCTACTTGGTCTGGTAGCCAAAATGGACTGTTTTGTCATAGTGAAAAAAGACCGTCTGATCGGCTATCAAACAGTCTGTTCAGCTAATCGGATAGTTCGTTTAGCTGCTAGGTGACTTAACATCATTTGTGATATTATGTGTAAAGCGGGCCCGCTCGATTTTGTGGCACTGATGATTGATGACTAAACCACTTTTATGATTTGTTCGCCCAATACAATAATTTCTGGAAACAAGCCCATTTTAAGCATTTTTATAAATATCTCATTTTAAAAATATATTTAAAATATTCTATTTACATAAATATATCGTCGTAGTTAATACATAAATATTAACATATAAATGTACTATATATGTAAATGAATCAGTAATATTATATTTTAATGAACATAATGTGTATATAAAATTTTAATTTAAAAATTTTAGTAATTAAGATTTATTTAATTCCAAAACAAATTTACCAACTACAATAGAATGCTACTCAAAATTAAAATTTTGCTAGCTAAAAATGAATTTGAGGTGAAATTAAAAAATTTAAATTAAATTGAATTAAACTCGCTCAAGTTCAATTCAAAATCTGCTGAAATAACTTAGGCCCTGTTTGGCACGAGGACTAAAATCAGGACTAAAATAATACTAATTTAAAAAATAATAATAATAATTATTAATAATTTTTTTAATTATTCAATACAAATTTTAATATAAAAAATAATTTTACTTCACATACCCAATAATTTTTAATAAAAATATAAACTTTATTTCGCATTTTAGATTAAAATACTCGATTCGAATATTTTAGTCTAGAATGTGAAATAAAATTGATATTTTTATTTTAAATTATTGAATATGTAAAGTAAAATAATATTTTTTTATATTAAAATTTGTGTAGAATGGTAAAAAAAAATTATTTATTTTTATTATTATTATTTTTTAAACTAGTACCAATTTGGTCCTATTTTAGTCCTGTTTTGGTCCTTGCACCAAACATGGCCTTAGGTCATATTTGGTGTGAGGATTAAAATTAGGACTAAAATAATACTAATTTAAAAAATAATAATAATAAATTAATAAATTCTTATTGTATTCTACACAAATTTTAATATAAAAAATATTATTTTATTTTATATACTCAATTTTTTTCATTAAAATTATTAACCTTTCATCGGCCTACAATTTATATTTTCAAACTATCTTATGAGACGCTCTCTAGTTTATTTCTTACTAAGGCTACCTAACTTACTCCCGAATATACTCATTTTTCATCGTATTTTTTACCTATGTTCTTTAAAAATTATCTAAATTATACTCAACAAAATGTAATATGATATTAGGCTCAAATTCGAATCACACTATTACAATAATTTTTAAGTATAATAGAAAAAGTTATGGTATTAAAGAGGCGAAATAAAAAAAAAAAAGTATCAACTTAGTGGATCTGAAAATAGTTGTAATTATGAAATTAATGTGAAATAGTTAATTTTGAAGAATTTAAATAGAAAATGTAATTTCCTTAAAATATCATATTAAATATAAAAATCTGTTCTAAGAAATTACGGGGATTTTCAAATTGTTCAGGACCTGTTTGTTTGTAAGATTTAATTTAATAAAATTGAAATTAAACTTGAATAAAGATATTTTTTTATTGAAAGTTGCGAATAATATGAAATAAAGTTAGTTATTATATTGAGATATGTGAGAGATATGATATAAAGTTAGTTATTATTTTAGTAATATGTGTACGATGTGAAATAAAGTTAATTTTTAATATTAAATTTTATGTGTGATGTGATATGACTATTTAAAATTAAACTAAGAGGGCGTTTGGTTCGTTTTATCTTGGTATTATGTTATGTAATTTAGATGTCATGACATCTAGATGTCAACTTTTAACTAATAATTGTATAATCTAATATAAGATTATTTATAGATATCATTAAATCAAACAATTACTTTCTCTAGATAACATAACAAATATCAAGATAACATTGAACCAAACGTCCCTTAAGTTAATTTTTTAGAGCAAATAATCAGGGCCTTAATAGTGATTTTATAGCAGTAAGGAGAGAAAGATAACCCTTTATTTTACCTTTATATTTCTAAGGTTTTTTATTCATTAATTCTCTTTTCAAGACTCGGATCTAACCCATGCATCCATAAATTCAACGTAGACCTGAATAATTGAGTTCGAATCGGGTCCAGGTTGTATTGAGTTCAATAAATAATTTTTAATGTGAGACATAAATCTCATAATAAACATCATAGTAAGAATGTTTTAATTTAATTTTTTTTAATAATAGATTTCATATGGTAGACATAGAGATTAAAATAGAGTAGAATCTAAATTGGGCTAATATAATATACATATAACTAAAAAGCTAATCACAAATTTTAAAGAATAAATTTTTAACATGATATAATCCTCTAAGGGGGTATTTATTTCAGTGTTATTTTAGTGTTACACTATACAATTTAGATTTTATGACATTCAGATATCATCTTTTGAGTAATAATTTTATAACTACTTTATATATGTTGTAAAATTAAATAATTATTTTTCTTTAAATAATATTACATAATATCAAAATAATATTAAATCAAATATCTTCTTAATTTAATATTCCAAAATGAGATTCCAATGATATATTTTTAGAATCGAATTGTAGAAAAATTAAATAAGATTAATTGATAGAAATTATTTTGAAATTTAATTTATATTTTTTCACTTATATAAATTGGGTTGATTCTATTCTACTAGATTTATATATTAGACCCAAGAATGAATCATATAATCAGTTTTTAAAATTTTAATACCTAAAACTGACCCAAACAAATTTAGACTCGACTTAAGTTTATCAGTTTGACTCGATTTTGAGTCAGTTCTCAGTTTTTTGAGTGCTATTGCCAATCCCTACTTTCTCGTGATTCGCGCATCTTTCCTCAAGATTGGATAAAACTTGATTGAACTTGGTTCATGAACAAAATGAAATTTTTGAGCTTGGTTTGTATTTAGTTTGTAAACAAGATATATAATTTATTCATGAACAAGTTCATAAATACAAAAATTATAAATAAATTTTCAAGTATATTAATTAGTCATGCATAAGCTCATCATCATGCCAATTCATGGTTTATATATTTTTTTAAAATTAATAAATAAGATATACTTAGATATTTATATGAGCACTAATTGAGCTTAGTTGATTCCCATATATTCATGAATTTTATATGAACATTTCACGAATATTAAAAAATGAACATCATTAAATTTGAACTTGTTTATTTACTATTTGCAAATTTTAAATTATATTCAAAATTATTTATTAAGCTTAATGAAGAGAAAATAAAGAAGCTTTAATGAATTCTAACATCGTGCTCTTTGTCGAACAATCGGTTTATTTATAATCAAGATTTTAAAACTTGATTTTTGTCTCAATTTTAATCATAAGATAAAAGTATTCGTTTCGACAGTTTTAGTGATTTCAATATTTTTTATAAATTATTTAAATTTTATAAAATTAAATTTAATTTATTAATGGTAATTATTAAATATTTTTTTGTGAGAAAAATGAAATTCAATTATTTTGATCAAGTTTCGGCCTAAATTAAAGTTTAATAATTTTTTTAGATAAATTTTAGGGATAATTACCTACATGCCACACCATTTAGTTTTATTTATGCCTTACCCATCTATTATTGATTAATTACGCTATGCACATTCAAAATATTATGAAATTTTGCATATATATATTTTAACTTATTTCTATTATAATGAGTATTCATAATTTTTTAATGACCTAACTATAGTTAGATTACAAAAAATCTAAGTCGTTCATCATATTATTTTAAGAATATTTAAATATATTTTGAGTAAAAATCCTAAAACTTTAATATTTAGGTAGCAGCAAAGGAAGGAGACATCCGCGATGTAAATTAATTTTAGGACAAATTAGCGCTTTAGTGTGGTATAGAGGAAGAGAAAAATATGTACTATTAAAGGTAAAAATATAATTTTAATAATTTACTAATAATTTTTTTTTTAATAGATTTTAATTAAGTTTTAGTTCAAGTGTGTGTATGTAAGATTTTATAATGTTTTGAATATTTATAACATAATTAATTAAAAATAGATGAGTAAAATATAAATAAAATTAAATAATATGATATATAAGTAATTATTTTTAAATTTAAATTTAAATTAATATGAAATTAGAAAGTTTTGATAATTTCGACTGAATTTTAAGAACTAGTTTATAACCCTACTTATTATTACTTTCCAAATTTTCTCTAAAAATCAACAAAACCAAACAAAATTTATGACCGGAATGATGAGCCAAAGCCAAGTACAACTGCTCAGATCGTCCCGCGTGCCGGCGCCACGTGTCACGGCTTATCGGATCGGCTTCCAAAGCGAAACGATGTGACACGTGGCCACTGTTAAGGAAACGATGCGATGAATCTGACGGTTCGGATTCACCAGAACGGAGAAGGAGAGGCGAGCGAGATCAGATCTTGCTCTGGTCCCGCATCTCCGCATGGAGTTCCGTCGCTCTGCATCAAGCCATCTCCATCTTGAAGGGAGGAAAGCCACAGTCATGGTGGCTGAGTAGTAGCATCGAATTCAATCCACCCATAAAAGCCCCTGTTTGTCACTTCCACTCTCTTTCTCCCTCCAGAATACCATCCCGGCTTGTCGGAAGAAAAGGCTGCGGAAGAAGCAAACAAACGAACCGTCCCCGGTAAACCTACTTCTGGTTCTGATTTGCTTTTCCTTATCACGCGAAGATCGGATTTTGGTGGCTTGGCTTTTTCTCCTCCTCCTCCTCCTCCTCGACGGCGTAGCGCTTTGCCTTCAACTTCTCCTTTCTGTCAGTGGAGAAGCAGAACGATGGCGGCATGGCTGAGGGCGTGCCTTCAGTCGACGCTGAAGATTGTTAACTCAGTCATAGGGCTGGTTGGGATGGCCATGATTCTGTACTCTCTCTGGATGATTCGCGCTTGGTTCCGGCAGTGGAGCGGACTTTCTCCCGACGGCGTCTCTGCCTCAAGTCCTCCATGGTTCTTTCTCTCTCTCTCTCTCTCTCACATTTTCACTGTGGCTCTCTTTGTCTCTCTCTCTCTCTCTCTCTCTTTCCTCTTCACTCCCACAACGGGTTTCCATAGTCTGCTATAGGAAGTGAGTTCAGATTAAGTCGTTACCTTTGTAATCCGTGCCATTGAATAAACTTCTTCCTTGTTCAGACTATTAGCTCTGTTTAATCTATATTACCAGGGTTGGTCTTTCATTATCACATACGTGTGAAACTGCTGCTTGTTTCCAAATTAAGGTTTACTTAATATCAATAAAGTTTCTGATAGAGAAGGTTAATTGACTGCTTATTTGGAATTTGTATATTTTAAATCCAAATTTGTGGCATGTTAATTTGATTGTTATTTTCCTGAAAGTTTTAGGGGGCTTTTGGTTTGTTGTTATCTTGATGTTATGTTATGTAATCTAGATATCATGACATCTAGATGTCATCTTTTGACTAATAATTTTATAATTTTATAGAAGATTATTTATAAATGTCATTGAGCCAAGCAGTTGCTTTCTCTAAATAACATAACATAACATCAAGATAACATTGAACCAACGCTCTCATAAATTCTTCTCATTGCATGTTCTTTAGTGGAAATTTTGTTAATCATGTAGCGTTGTTTTATTTCTTATGGAGTGCTTCTGATAATATAAACTGTGCATTTTGTGGTTTCTGCAGTGTCTTTGCTCATTAGATACATATGGATGAGCTTGATCATCAATCTCGTTTAATATGCAGGTTCATTTATAGCTTTCTCGGATTAGGAATCTTCTTGTGCGTGATAACTTGCTCTGGACATATTGCTGCTGAAACTGTCAATGGCCATTGCCTTTCATGTGTATCCTATTCTGCACAATAATTTTACCGATTTTCTTTCATTTGTTATTTTGAATTTTGTGTACAACTAAATTTGCAGCATTATTCTTAAAAGAATGTCGAGGCTAGTTTTTATGCATCTGTGGCCACATGCTAGCTTTACCAATTACGTTTTATATAATTATATTATTAGTATAGACAAAGTTTAGAATGGCTTGCCTGTAGTGGGGCAAGCTTTTCTTTCTATTTCTATTATGGTTTTTGCATAGAATGCTATATATATTGAAAGGCTCCCAGATCAAGTATAAAAGGGATGATACTCTTCAAATTAGAAATTAAAAATAATCATTTTATTTATGAAGATGGAATATGTGGAAGATTATGTTTTAAGTGGTCTCTCACAACCAACATAAAGGAATATGAATTCCTTTCAGTCCCATTTTGTTCGTATGGGATTGAGATTCATTCCAAGAAAAGTTGTAGTCTTGGCATAAGTTTTTTATGCACGTAGCGTATTTCTTAAGTCATATTTCTCACGCGTATATATTGGGATGGTCTCAAATCATCATCATTAATAGTGTAATCCCAAAGGTTTGATTATCTTTGTTCCTTTTTCACTTGGCATCTTGTTTGATGCTACATGTCACTTTTAGCTTATTTCAAATATTTAGTTTTTGAACAACTTGCTTTTCTTCAACCTTCTTTCCTTTTCTTTCCACAATAATGGTATTTATCCTCCATCTTTTTTTTATACTAATTTGTCCATTATTTAATCTATATTGTGCATGTCCATGCTACATTTCTTTGTTTTTTGTAGTCTTGCATTAAATCATATTAACTCTTTCCTTGCTATAATCATTTATTGCACTATGTTATGAAGTCTTATCACATTTGCATCTCTACATTCATTTGTTCTTTTTTGACATAAGAAATTTTGGTCGTAATTTAGAAAACTCAGGCATGGAAGAAGAGGGCTGATTATGGAGGCTGAAAACTTGATCTTTTCATATATGGATCTTAGGGAACTTTGTAGATATAAAACCATCGTAGGTACAAAGTTATGATCCTCATAGATTACAAATCTAAAAAGGTAATGACCTTTTGGAGGCCTTATCTATTTGGCAGGTTAAAGCTAACCAAGTCAACCTTAACTTCATTTGCTACATCTTACAGTAACTCTGAAATTAAAATTTTCTTATTTTTCACATAATACACATATTTTAAGCTAACTCTATTTCACATGATGCACACATACCAAGATAATTATTGTATTTCTCATTTTAAAGGCATCCCACAATAATAACTAATTTTATTTCATATCATTTACAACTTTTAATATAAAAATATTACCAGCATATATGACTTACAGTCCTAACATTAAGTCCCCAGTGTAACATCCAACCTATTTTAACTTCGAACCTATTAGTATTCAATTTTTATTACTAGCCACAATTGACTTTATTTTGTAATTCTAAAATGGTTCAACTTCAAGTGCTTTTGTGAAAATGTTTCGATTATTCATCATTTGTTTTCACATATGGAAGTTACTTGCTTTTCCTTCATATTTTCATGTGTTGATTCATCCAACTTCACAAACTTATCTTTATGTCCCCACACATGGTTGCTCACTCTGTACTCAGTATACTGTATATCCTCACCATAGCCATCATATGGTTGTTAGCAAAAACACTGGATCACTTAGATCTTGCTTTACACAGTTTGCCATCTCATCGACTTTATTAGTATCTCCATATCTATAATCTGAAGTAACAGTGACCTAGTTTGTAGCAATTGTAATATCAAAGTCTTGAATTGTCATACATTTGCCTTCTACAATAGACTCCTTGCCCATGTCCAAGTTCTCTTTTAGAACATTGATTGTGTCATCATTCTCAAAAGAATAGCATTCTTGCTCGCGGCCAAAGCCACAGTCTTGACTGTGTCCTCTTCCATTTCTTCAACCTCTTTGGATCTACTTAGATTTCGAGCCTTCTTGTTCACTTTCTTTCATGGTGAGATTTGATAGAAGAGCATTGTGGGTTTTCCTCCTTTTTGAGTCTTTGCTCATGGGCTTTTAGAGGGTTTATTAGCTCATCAATATTCAGACTCCCAAGTTTTTTTCAACCACGATATTATCATGCGTATCATCCAATGAGCATGAAATTTTCTGTACAACTTGTTCATCATCCCAAGTTTCACCATTTTTGGATTCCATCTTATGGAAAGATTTTCTCTGCCTTAGTTTCAGGAGGAGTTTGTAGGTGAAAGCTATTTACCTTTTCAACGCCTTTGTATTTTTTTTTTTTTTTGAGAGTTCCCAGTGTTTCTTTTGATGTGTTGGCCATCTTGATTTTCTCAAATATAGGTTAATTAAGTCCTTGATAGACTAGAAGAAAGAGTGCTTTATTATCCATTTCGTATATTGAGCTCCGTTTGCTCTGCTGTCAAGACTGCAGTACTGAGGCCTATGTAGCCTTCTTCAATGGTTTCCCATGCATCAAGGGAACTAAGGAGGGCCTTCATTTGTATGGTCCTATTATCATAATTTTTTTATGCATGCATGCTTGTATATGGAGGCTAAAGCTTGAAAATCTCTTCATTCTTGTCAAGTGTTACATGTATATGTAAACTCTACTGAACTTTCCAGACATAATACCATCATAAATAGAAAGTTATGATCCTAAATTACTTAGGTTACAAATTCAAATTGGCAATGACAATTATGCCTGTGCCCAATATAGCATTCAATGTAACTTCCAACGTATGAGTATTCCATTTTGTTTTGTCTAACCACAATGAACCTGTTTTTAAGTTTTTAGATGCATAAATAAATCTCCAAGACTGATCTTGTAAGTAGAAATTCTAGTTGAATTTTTGATATTCATGTGATTTCTTCAATGTTTCATTTACCATTCTCTTGCATAGCTTCATCATGTGGACTCAGAAGCTGTATCACCCATAATTACTATTATTTTGAACAGCTTTGATGTTCTAAAATACTGGAAAAGCTTCTCGAAAATTTAATATCATCCTAGTTATTAAATTTAGTTCAATTCGAAATTTGTAAGCTATAGCAAGAAACAACATAAATTAACTTGCTTTCGTGCTATTCTTTTTAACAATTTGTTCATCTTGCTAAACTACTGTTATATAGCGTTGTGCACTGGCAAGAATTACAAGCTGGTGACTTGCATGTGATTTTTGCCAAAGTGACTTGCATGTGATATTAAGAAGTTTGTAGGATAAATGAATTGCAAAAGTGATTACATCCTTTTCCCTTCCTGAAACCTTTAGCCTGTAATAATGTGCCTCCATTGCATTTGATGTTTGCTTTTGCGCCAAAACAATTACGTGGGTATTAAATCATCATAGTTAAAAAAGGAATTAGAACATGTACATAGTACTAACTAGAAGAATTAGGTCAAGATGTTTCCTGCATTAATTTTAACTTTTATATCCATTTAAAATAACTTGTTTCTTTTTGTCTTTTAATGGCATCAGCGCTCTTCTGTAAGCCCACAGTTGCTTTCATTAGACATCATTTGTGAGGTAAATGAGAAGATATTTAATATAAGTATATCCATCCTTTAATTTGTGATTAACGCATTTATTTGGCATGAATTCTTTTACATGTTTAGTATCATGCTCTGGAAAACCTTTTTTTGTCTATATCAAGTATTTTGGAGCTAGTGAATATCATATCATGTGTGTGAATTAGGTTGAAAAGCTGTTGAGAGGAGGTTTAGAAATTTAGGACGCATTCCTTTTTACCAGTTAGATAGCCGGGAAGGCTTGCTGCAAATCATACTAATATCCAAATGGGCATATTAGTAATAACTACCTATCATTCACCCATAGCTACAATTTGGTCTGCATTTTTTAAAATTTTTTCACTTTGGTCCCTAATTAAAACTGTAAGGACCTATTAGGTCGCTATTGAAAATTCTAGGGACCTAAGTGAAAATTTTAAAAAATGTTAGAAACCTAAGTGAAATATTTCAAAACATGTGGACCAAAGTGTGATTATGGGTGAAGTGATGGGACCTATCAATAATTTATCCTATCTAGATGTACTCCAACCTGAACTAAGCACCATTTCAAGGTTTAACGCGATGGTTTCCTATAAGTGATTTGAGTTCTGAAAAGAATTCCGGCTACCATGGCTCAAGCTCTCCTTGCTTTGCCTGCGCCTGTTCTGAGCTCAAGCTTGATCACCTGAGCCGGCTAGCTAAGTGGACCATTACTTGGGGCAAGACATCAGGGCAAAGTTTTCGTAGTAGGAATGGCAAGGTTGATAAAGATGGTACAACTAGTTGGGTGGTGTAATGATGTTCATGAGGAGGATGAAATTGTTGGGAATGGTAGAGGACCTAGAGGTTGAGGATGAATGGAAGAAGGTTGTGCTAGTGATGGCAACATGGACGGATACGTCGGATAGTGATGATATCATGGTTTTGGCAGGACAACAATGTGGTTTAGGATGAGTACAAGATGGCTTTCTCTAGGTTTAGGTCCTATTTAGTTGGAGGCCAGACCATGGCCAAAATGGCCTCCAATCATTTTATTAAAAATAATAATAATATATTAAGTATAATATATTAAAAATTATGTTGAATGTAATATAAAATGAATTTTTTATATTGAAGTTTATATATTAAGGATGATAAATGAATTTTTTTTTAATAAATAGTTGAAGGCTATTTTGGTCATACAATAGCCAAAATGGTCTCCAACCAAACGGAGCCTTAGAGTGTGAAGGTTGAAATATTGGAGGTACGTTGGAAGATTAGTATGATTACTTGACAGTATATATTGAATATAGGTAGGTAAACATGTCGAGGGCCATCCATTGTGACATTTTGCTTGCCTCCTCTTCTGAGAACAAAATGGAGCAGAAGTCTTACTTGTTTGGGTTCAGTATTAGAAAATAAATGCCTGTCGACTGGCGGACTTTCGCATTTTATTTCCCACGGAGTATTTAGATGCTTAATAAGATTGATTAATATCAGTAAATCTTGGAAAAGCCTTAATGTGGTTGTTAGTATACCGCAGTCATCTCATTGCTACTTATCCTGGAGGCCGCAATGACTGCGGATATATTTCTGAACAGGAACTGGGAAGAGGTACTCATATCTTGGCCCCTTTAGTTAGTGTACCTTTCATATTGTTTTTGTATTAATGAGCAATTGATGTTGCATGCATTGCTAGGATTTTCCACGTGATCCAACAGGAAGATTTGAAGAATTCAAAGATTTTGTCCAGTCAAATTCTGAGATGTGCAAATGGATAGGCATACTTGTTGTGGTTGCACAGGTATAATAATTTTGTGTATATTTTTATTCTTTTTAATTGGTAAATATTATTTCTGTGACACTCTTTTGATTTGTTACTGTGTCTTCTTGCATTGTACTGGAGTGCCTTTCTGCTTTTTTGGCAGTGTTGTTTCATGTTTGGGCATTTTTGCACTGTCATCAGTCTAATATTGTAATTCAGAATCCATACATCGCCACGCTCCATTGACTTTACAAATTTATTTCACTGCTTACAAATGTTGATATTATTTCAATTATATTTAAAAAGTTCGAAAGAAAAATCAGCAAGTGCTCATCAATTATAAGAGTGTCGGCGGCATTTTCTACTCAAAATAAATGTTGTTTCTTTCTTGATTGAAGGCACTGTCCATATTCCTTGCAATGGTTCTTAGGGCTCTCGGCCCCGACCATGGAGAATATTATGATAGCGATGATGATTCTGTGCCAGCAAGGCTTCCCCTCCTGAGAAACCAGGCTCAAAACAATCCTTGCCTGCCTGATCCTGCTATCTTACTGAAAAATGACTCTTGGAATGTCAGAATTCATGATAAGGTTGGCATGACTTCATTTTATGATGCAATTTTTTCAGTGTTTATGATGCAATTTTTTCAGTGGAGTTGCTATTATTCTCATTCCTGTTAAATTTATATCTCAGGTGGGCAGGTGATAGAAACTGATATAGTCCTGGAATGCAGCATATATGGTTTTATCATCTGGGTTATGCTGCTTCTGGATGGGATAGCTGTATAACCAAACCAAGGTTAACCAAACTAGTTATCAAAAAAAAAAAGAAAAGAAAAAAGGTTAACCAAACCAAGGTTTTTAAACTTTTAATCATATAAGTTTGTTGTATGCCTGTGATACTGCTACACTTATATGTGCAAATCATTCATCTTTACTGAAGCTTTATGTTCTTCAATGAAGTTGTTTAAAAGACCGTTTAATTTCGTATCGTACATGCAGTAGATTTGTCAACACGATTTGAATATGTAGACATGGGAATTTCACCGATCAGTGCTGAGTTAAGCCTAGGCCTCAGTTCGAAACTGAATTACTCAAATTAATTGTTGGTCGATGTCGTATTTCATTTTTTGTACTTGTGGGGGACATCAAATACCTTTCGCTGTTTATAAGAAGGCAAATTGTGTTAGGATGATATGGCTATGACCCATGGAACACCCCTCCTACCTTCAGCTCCATCTCTTCGACCTACCGATATTATATGCAGGTCATCACACTCATACGAAGATGATCAACTCTTCATCATTTCTGCATATTTGGAATATTCTCTAACTATCAAACTTTAAACAATTGGTGCATGGATACATAATGCCCATCGGGATGTTTAGAAGTAGAGATCCTAATTAACTAAATATCAAATGACAAATGACTGCTCCCATTCTCAATAAGTGTCTTCTCTTTCTCCAAAGGCGCGTTAGACGCGCCCTCATCCATTCACACTATAGCAAGAGCAACCAGAAGCACACTGGAGCTCCTCTCTTCTTCTTTCTCATTTTATTTCTCGTATTGTTTCTGTGCTCATCTCTGGCAATCTCCAATTTCATATAGTGAATTTTATTATTTGGCTTAGTTTGTGGAAGTAGAATTTTTTTAAATAACATAAATTGCTGTGTTGTTCTGATTGTTCTTTTTTCTTATTTTAATTCTATTTTTTCTTCACTTGAAAACTTGTACTACGATAATTCGAGTCATTTTCTGGGCATGATTTACCCTCATTTTTTTCGTCTACATTTGTATTTCTAAATTCTCTCTCGAGTTAAATTCATTGAACATACCTCCGACAAATTTAGTCAAATGAGTTGGGATTACACATCTCATTCATAATTTAGGTCAACCTTTGTACTTTAAGAAGAGATGAAGCAATTCATTGTTTAATCTGGTGGAATTCTTGTTTATTTTTGTCACGTGGCTTGAATGAATCCTAGTTTAAAAATTTATAAGAGTAAAAGAAACTTAAAATCTATAAAAAAAATTTAAAATTTATCCTTTGTATTTTAAAAAAAAAATAAATTTACATCGATTATTCTAAAAAAAATATTTTTTTACAAACAATATTCCTTAAATTAAATATTTATAATCTTCACTCTAAATCTTAAATGTAAATTTTCAGGTAATACTCTCACATTAATTTCCTTTATCATCCCTTACTTTAATTCATTTTTTTTTATAATTACTTTAATCTAATTAGGTTAACACATATAATTAAAATTATATTTAGCTTTTTTTTTAAGGGCTTAGATATAATCTAGCTGTTGGATGAAATTTATCATTCATATTTTTTATTTTTATTTTTTCTAATTTTTTTTTATTTTAATTTTTTATTTATTTTTAAGATCTCTATTTTTTTCAAATCTTCATTATTATGAATCTTCTTGAAACGGGCTAAAGAAAAGGTAAACGAAAGTTAGCTTGGGGTACTGATTGCAAATTCATATTTAAAATATTAAATATTATTTGTAAATATTTGATTTAAGGGTGTTATTTATAGAAAAGATACTTTTAGCGTGATGATGTAAATTTTCAAAAAAATATCTTTAAAATTCATGATATTTATATTATTTTATACCAACATATGTATTAAATCATCTTTATTTTTTTGATATAATTATATTTATATACCAATATATATTAAATCATCTTTAGATATACCGAAAGGAGGAAGATATCAAGCTTATCATCTATATAGTATATCCAAAAGGTGATCGTATTGATATTAATACAAATAAAATATTAATTGAAAATTTTGAGATAACCATAAAAGTTTAATTTTTTTTCAGTGACATGCGTATAATTTCCCATGTTTTTGAATTATATAGTTGGCCTTTTTGATGCCAACTAATTTCTAATCTTACTATCAAAATAATAATTTAATCCAGCATTTTTTTGTTTAAATATAAAATAAATATATAATAATTAAATATAATAATTTTAATAAATAATATTTTATATCATTAATTCAAAAAATAATTCCAAGTAAATCTAAGTAATATTAACTCAACAAAATATTCATCTAACGATAAATTGAGTCCAATACTTAATACATTATCAAAAGATCTGAACAAATAGTATGCTTTGTCAATACTAAAATACTAAAATACTAAATTATTTTATCATTTCATATCACCAAATATTGCATCTTGTACCATGTCATCACCAATAAAATACTTTTTTTAATTTTCGCTACCTGCAAACTCAATCGATCCAATCATATTGGTTCACCGGTTAATCGATTGAACAGCTGTTTGGACCAATTCTGACCAGTTTTAAGCAGATCTAATTATAAAATTAGACCGAACGGTCTAACTGATCGGTTCACAGTTAAACCAACTGAATCAGACGGTCCGATCCCGTTTTTAAAACATTAATTTAGAGACTATGAGGTGTACAAAGCACGGATTACTATGCATATAATTATAGTTAATCTAGTTTTTAAATTATTGCAACCAGGTCCTTTTTTTGATAAATATTTCGGCCAGGTATTTTCCATTCATTAAAAATTAATTTCTTTCGTGCTCTTAAGTAGATTCTACATTTCTCATAAGTATATAAAAATAAAAATATGTCATCTAGTTTTTTTTATGTGCGTCCTTTCTAACAGTTGATTTCATTAAAAAAAATAAATAATAAATATTTAAGCATTAAAATATACTTAAATATTTTCACTTCTTAGAATAACCCCTGTGTTTCCTTTTTCTTTATATCTTAGACTATAATATTATTTTTTAATATTTAAATTTATATTTTAAATTTTTTAAAATAACAACATGAACAAACTTAATGAAATTAATTAAAAAGAATTTACAAGGCAAAAATATTGGGTGAAAGAGACTTGGGTGGCTCATTGTTATTTTTATGAATATAATTGAATAACTTACATAATAGTTAAATCCTTCAAATAAAATAAAAAAATATCAGGGATTTAAATTATGAAAAAATTACAAAATTTACACTAAATTTTGAATAAGAATGCTAAAAATTTTCGAATGGCTCTTATATTATTATCTATGATTTATAACTCTATAGCAAAGACTTTTGTATTATTAATAATAATTAAAATCTTCATTTGTGTATCTTTTAATTTTTAAGATTTAGGGTTCAAGTTTTAGTATTAAAGTAATGAGATAATTACATCCAGGTCCTTGAGTTTAACGCTTAATAATGCACAGATTCATATTTTTAAAATTATAATATCAGGGTTTTTTTATTTTTTATTATTAAAAATTTTTAAAATTACTATTTTACCCCTCTGCCTCTCTCTCCTCCGGACGACGGGTTGATATTATTATTGAAAAGTATCTAGGATGTGAAATAAAGTTAATATTTTTATTAAAAATTATTGAGTATGTGAAGTAAAATAATATTTTTTTATATTAAAATTTAAATGATTAAAAAATTTTATTTATTATTATTATTATTTAAACTAGTACTATTTTGGTCCTAATTTTGATCTTCGCGCCAAATATGGCCTTAATCTTCTTTAGCAAACATTTTTAAAAAATTGAAAAATTTATGAAAAATCAAGAAATTGGTGAAATTCATATGAATGTCTTTAGAAGTTTTCTTGAATTTTTAAATTTTTAATTTTTAATCTATCATCTTTATTTGTGCCTCATATGTATCAACATTTCACAAATCTTGAGAATAAAATATTTATTTCAAAGAATTTCATAAACAGAATTGCTTTTTTCACTCTATTGAAGCCCTCAAGTTAATTATAGATTCAATGCAAGTTTACAAAAATAAAATCACGTCATATTACTCTCTTTAAAATATTTTTCACGTGAATCTATTTTAATGAATTTTATTAAATTTGACTGTTAACTTACGACCAACTAGGTAGTGCCAACTACATGGATCCTTTGTCCCGATTTTTAAGAGGCAACCAGGGAAACAAAGGGAAAAGATTATTTGATTATAGAGAAATGGATAGTACAAGGATGGATATGGAGGGATGCTCTGAGTTTAGATGGATCAAAGTATGTATTTCGATATCCTTTCACAAGTAAGGGGTCATCCTTTATATAGATTTTTCATAACAGCTATAGTCCTCTATTATTGCCAATAATGATTACAGTATTGCTAATAATGGCTACAGTATCAATAATGGCTACAGTTGCTCCAATAATGACTACAGTTGCTCCAATAATGACTACAGTTGCTCCAATAATAGCTATAGTTGCTCCATTATGCAGATGCTCTATTATTATATTTTTACATTATTGAATGTCACTTACTCATCCTTTGGCAAATGCTGTCCATTATTCTGCCTTTGATATGTCATCTCACCCCGTATTTTATTATTGCATAGTATTATGGGTTGCTTTTGATTTACATTTGTTAATTCCATACTAACTGTGATGAAGTATTATTTGGAGATGTGCAAAGAGGAATTTGAACATCTTTCAATAATTCTTCGGTCTACGGTCCCCAAGAAAATTCTAACTGATTATAATATTGATGTTTGTCAGATGATCTTTATCAAATACCATAATTCGGCCATTACTGAGATATTTGTAGCTGTGGCGTTCTTGATGTAATGATAATAATTCAGAAAAATTTATTTTCTGCTCATAATCCCATGAGTATCCAAAAAATTCTTTTGTAGGAAGTTTACCTCTGATTCTTTGTCTAAATATTTTTCATATTTGATAAGCTGAGCATACTAGATACTCGTGAGATTCAATAAATATTGATATAATCTCAAATTCTATAATTTTTTTATAGATTTCTGTTGTAGATATGACTGTCTTAATTATTTGTGAAAATTATTTTCACTCGTCATAGTGATATGTATCTATTATAATACTTCTTACTATTTCAAGTTCCACTAGTCGCTCCATATTTACTTCAAATGCCGCGAACATCTTCCGTCTGGCAGATGGATTAATTGTTCTTGTAGTAAATATGGTAAAACTTTATCCTCATATATATTATCAAGAATTCTGTTATGAAGATTCTTCGGTGATAATGTCATTACCTTTTTTAAACATTTCTTTCTTTTTGTCTTCTCCATATGGAGGGAATTTCTGTTTTTGAATTTATATATAATCTCCAAGATAGAATATAAATTACTATATTGGTCAGGATGAATTTCTTTACAGCATTGAAGAAGATATTTAGAGAACTTTTCATCATCTTGAAACTTTTTTGTCATATTATGAAGAGAGAGTTCCATACTATAGATATATAATATTATTTCTCGAAGAGTATATATCATAGAGGAGTTATGTTGTAGTCCTCCTATCATTTTTCAAAAGCTATTTATCATATTAAATATTTTTTTAGATATAAAAATATCTGATTTATAATTGCTGGTGGTTCCCACCAGTGTTGATATCACATACTGATTATATTTATCTAAAAAACTAATATTTATCTTTCCTTCTTTGAAATTTTATATCTCTTTTATATGTTTTTGGGGAAAGAATATTATATATCTTTTGAGAAAATATATTGGAAACCAGAGTTTTTTTTCCTTTCCTTAGATTTGCTATTGTTTCTACAATTATGAAAAAATATTCTATGTATTTTCTCTAGAAACAAAATCAGCTAAAATATTAATAAATTTAGGGTTAAAAGAAATTTCATAATAATATCCATCTAATTGTAATAACTATCTTATTCTCCTACTATTATTGTTATATTTTTATTTTTTATATAATGATATAATCCTTTATTATTAGTTATGATATGAAACATAGTAGATAATAACCAAAATTTAAAGTATTTAATAGATTTTAAAATAGCTATAAATTCTTTTTTGTAAGTGGAATAATTTATTTCTGGCTTCGTAAATTTTTCTGATGTATAGCCAACAATTTCTTTTGTATATGTTACCAATACTTCTGCCCAATAAAAATTACTGATGTCGGTATAAAGTATTAATTTATCTTCTGTTTTGGGAATTATAGTTTTAGGTATTTTATTAACTAATGTTTTAAGATATTTAATTTCTCCCTTTTTATTTTCATTTAATTGTATTTTTATTTTATCAATTTTTCATCTAGATATTATTTTTTATTATCTTTTTTATATTATTTATTAATTTTATTTAGTTTTTCTTGTAAATATTTTGTGTGTTGGCTTAATTTAGGTAAATATTTTCTACCATAGTTTAACATGCCTAAAAAATTTTGTAATTGTTTTAAAGTCTCAAACATATTAGGAATTTTTTTTATTTTAGTAATTATATGCTCTCGCAATGTAATTTCTCCTTGATTTATAGTTTTTCCTAAATACTCAATTTTTTATTTACATAATTCTATCTTATTTTTTCCTAAAAATTTATCAAAAAGGATATACTTGAAAAATATTTTGCGAGGAGAGATTTAGATGCATTGTGAACCTATCTAGGATTTAGGAGTCTATCTCAGGGGCCTAGATGGAAAAACTTTTTTAGAATTGTGGACCAACTTTTTACTTGTTTCAAACTATGGGAATTTATAAGTAATTTACCCATGCCATTTTATATATTCTTTTTTCCATGATGTATTCAATTGTCCAAAATACATTAGAAATTCAATAATTAAAAGGCTCAGTGATATTTTTGTTATGCTTGATTTGAAATGAAAAAAAAAATAAATTTAGATATGTCTATTCAAAAGCATACATTTACCTATTTATTTTTTCCATCAAAATCATCAAAGTTTAATTTATAAAGGAAATTTTTATTTTGGATAACACCTTAAATATAAGAGTTGTAAACTACTCAACATTAATTATTTTAAGGCATCTATCATAGAGTTTTTATTCTAGTAAAAAAAATAGTACTTTCAAACTTTTTTTTTTTTGGGTTTACATATAGTATACACTATTTGTAAAAAGTTATAAATTCTATATTATTTTCAAATAAAATCTTATTATACTTTAAATTGTCATTCCTAAAATCATAATTTAAAATTCAAAATACTAAATCTCATGTCTTAAACTATTTTAACACTAAAAATTAAACTTTAAACTAAATACTAGAATATACCCTAAATACTTAAGTTTAAATTTTTATGAAATAGCTATATATATAATTTATTAAAACTTAAACTAATGAGATAAAAATTACTATTATGAACTTATGAATCATACATAACATGATAAGACTTTTAGAAATATACCAGTAATTTATTTTATAATTTTTTCAAAAATATTACGTAAAATATATAATTTTATTAATTTTCAGTGTGTCATATGTAATTATTTTCTTTTTCCTATATAAAAAACTATTATTTTTTTTTGTACTTTCAAACTATTAGTAACTTCATTTAGGAGGACATCCTTATATTCTAAGAGGTGAAAAGTTTGAACTATTGTTCAAACTATTGTTTAACTATGGTTGAACTGTAGATGTATTATATTGTGAAAATAATCATAATATTCCCAACAAAATGAAATAAATAACAACCAAAGTTTTTTTTTTTCAATGCATATAAATTTCCAAAAAAATATCTATCCTCCTAAAACTCTAGCTTGAAGTGGAATTAATATAATTTGATAAATCAGCTACATAGACATATATCATATGAAAATATATTACAATGCAAAATATTTATTTAGTTTTTTTTTTTTTGAGGCAACATTATGGCTTGTATTTTTTAAATATCATTGATATTATATATAGATGGAAATTATTAATTCCATATATTTGTTTTATTAGATAAAGTTAGTTGATTCACCAACTATATAAGAGAATATTTTATTCATGATAAACTCCAACATGCATTTTATTGCACTAAAATAAATATAAAGCTATATTCAATAATAATAATAATAATAATAATAATAATGTTATAACGAGAAACAATCAGATTTTTTACGTGGGAAACCAGCTGAGCGGAAAAATCAGGGCTCCTTTGGGGAGGCTTCAAAAAATCACTAGAATCAATCTTTCTTGAGGTTATATTAGAAAGCTGAGAGGATGTGAGAGATTTTCTTCTTTTTCAAAACCCAGTCTGTCTTTTTCTGTTACAGTGAGAAATTTATATCATAGTCTATTCTGTGGAGTCATTTCAGCAGGATGAGCTTCAGCTCCAGTGACTGATCATCAATGTCCGCAGGGGGGAGGGCCACTCCCTGGCTTTTGCTGTAAGATGTACGGACGGTACGGTCTAACGGCGGGGAGCTCATACCTCTTGAAAGTAGTATAGTCACCGATACTTCGCCAGGCGCCGGTCATTTCTGGTCCCTGCTGTTCGTCTCATCCTCTTCGACGTCTGCTGTTCGGGGTGATACGCCTCATCTTCGATGTCGAGCGCTCGTGCCGTTGATGCCACGTAAGCTTTCATGTGTGCGGTCCGGATGATTTGAGCATGGATCCAGATGAAACAAATAATAATAAAGCAAATTTATGATTGGGCTAGCAAATTAGAAAGATCAAGCTGTGGAAATGCAAGAAATAATTTCAAGTCAACACAGATTAGATTCAATTGGGAAGTAACTGCATTTTTTTTTTTTCAGTTTTTAAATTTTAGTTCTATGATTATTTTAAAATTAAACATGTGGTTGTTTGATTCACGTTTATATTGCAAAGATAAGTTTAAATTAATATATTTTTTATTAGTTACGCTAATCTTACCATTTGGCTTTTAATATTTTCATTTACTTTTTTAAGCTTAGGCTCAAATTCTTTTAGACTTGTTTGACGCGAAGACCAAAATAGTCTAGCTTAATAATAATAATAATAATAATAATAATAATTTTTTCATTTATTTTATATAAATTTTAATATAAATAATATTATTTTATTTCACATACTCAATAATTTTTAATAAAAATATCAACTTTATTTCACGTCGTAGACTAAAATTTTCGAATCATGTATTTTGACGTAGGATGTGAAATAAAGTTGATATTTTATTAAAAATTATTGAGTATATGAAATAAAATAATATTTTTTTGGAATAATTACCTACATACCACACAATTTAGTTTTATTTATACCTTACTTATCCATTCTTAGTTAATTACGCTATGCATACTCAAAATATTATAAAATCTTACATATACACATTTTTACTTATTTCTATTATAATGAGTAATCATAATTTTTCAATAACCTATCTATAATTAGATTACAAAAAATCTGAGCCGTTCATCATATTATTTTAAGAATATTTAAATATATTTTGAGTGAAAAATACTAAAACCTTAATATTTAGATGGCGGCAAAGGAAGGAGATATCCGCGATGTGAATTGATTTTAAGACAAATCAGCGGTTTAGTATGGTATTGAGGAAGAGAAAAATATGTACCATTAAGAGTAAAAATATAATTTTAATGATTTACTAACAGAATATTTTTTTTTCAAATAGATTTTGATTAAGTTTTAAGTCAAATGTGTGTATGTAAGATTTTATAATGTTTTGAGTGTACATAGCATAATTAATTAAAAATGAATGAATAAGATATAAATAAAATTAAATTATGTGACATGTAGTTAATTATTTTTAAAAAATATTAAAGAAGAAGAAATCGAGCGACGCAATGACTGCGACTTATACTCATAAAATCACATGCTTAATCTTGAGGTCGTGGCTGCTGCCGGCCACTCTACGCCCATCTCATCAAGTGCGCAAATTATCACTATTAATTCATTTAATTATTTAGATAAATTACTTTTTTCATTCTAAATAAATTACACTTTGATCTATACAGAAGTTTGGAATTTAATATTGCTCCTACCACTTTTTTTTCATCATAAATAGGTCCCCATGGTAGTTCCATGTAGCGCAACTGCACATTTCGTGCACAATAAATACTGATAAGATAGCTGATAGCGTGATAAAGTGTCCCTCATTATCTGCAAGCTAGCGCAAAAGTGATTAGTGTATAGATTGTATAGATATATGATTGTTAGAACCTTCTCTAACACCCTTTGTCGAACAGCTGTTCAACAGCAGCCCCTTGACGAACAGCTGCTCAACGGCAGCCCCTTATCGAACAGCAGCTTAACAGCAGCTCCTTGTCGAACAGCAGCTCAAAAAGATATCACAAGATCGTACCATCTGTACTACTGTGTCAACTCAGCATTTAAGACAGCATAGGAGCCCACTCCCTAATCGTCTTTTGCAAGAGTAGGTGTCAGATGTGGCAGACTAAACCTACTATGTCCCCTCCTCACCAAGCTATAAATAAGGGGGGGATTGCTCTCTCTAAGGACCGGTTCCTTCCTCTCTCTCTCTCGGGCTGAGTTGTCCCTTTCTCTATCCTCTTGTACTCATTCGGTCTCCATTTAGAGATCAAGTTTTGTAAAAGGAGATTCGATTAGTGGATTCAAATCGCCTGGACGGTGTCGTGGTTTTTCCCTCGGACACTCGAGTTTCCACGTAAAAATTGTCGTCTCATTTCTCTCTATGGTGGTGCATTTTTTGCATCAACAATGATCAAAAAGATTACTTGCACTGCTGTTTCAATAATTTATTATTCGAATAATTGAGATTAAATGGATAATTATATGGGTGATGATTGGGATTAGTTGGACAGATAACGTGAAAGCATCGTATAGTCATATGATCGATAAGATTACTGAAATAGCTATCGTGCAAGCAGCGATATTGTTACACAATAGGCATGACTTAGATGCAATTCAAAGCATTGATAAGATTCTATTCGATTGAAATTCAAACTGAATTAAAATAAAATGTTGGATTCCTATATTAATTTTCACGTATACTTTGATGTAAAAAAATAATTTTATTTTATATCACATCAACTCAATTGTTAAAATTAATTTTATTTTACATTGAATACATATTTTAATAAAAAAAATTAAATTTATTTTATATTTTGCATAAATTTCAACATAAAATTAACAAGGAGACATCCGCGACGTGAATTGATTTTAGGACAAATCAGCACTTTAGCGTAGTATTAAGAAAGAGAAAAATATGTACTATTAAGAATAAAAATATAATTTTAATGATTTACTAACAGAATATTTTTTTCAAATAGATTTTGATTAAGTTTTAATTTAAATGTGTGTATGTAAGATTTTATAATATTTTGAGTATGCATAGCATAATTAACTAAGAATGGATGGGTAAGGCATAAATAAAACTAAATTATGTGGTATGTAAGTAATTATCCCAAAATAAATTAACTCTAATATCAGTGTGACAATATTGACAATATCCACTACAAAAAAACACACCCATCAATCTTTAAAAAAAAAATATACAAATTGAAAAAAGTGTAAATTACATATAGGTTCTAAAGGTTTGGTCTCGATGTAAATAGAACCTAGCATTTATAAATGAGTCCAACTTACATTGATTTTTTTTTTAAATTTAGCTTGACATTAATTTTAGTAATAACCCTCAAGTCAGCTAGGTTTCATTCAACGAAGATAATAAATTTTTTAATTTTTTTTCCACTTATTTGAAAACAAAACATTTCTTTTTTTAAAATAATCAAAACTCATTTTTCTTCACATGCAAACCATAACTTTTTTTTTTGGAAGCTAATCTGAAATTTTGAAGTGATGTTTACAAAAAAAAATAAAAATAAAAATAATAAAAACTCATTGAAGTTAGTAGATCATGCTGGCCTCAATTCAAATTTTAATTTTTTTTTATTATTTTTAGTTAATGTTAAACCAATATCATATTTAATATAATCTTTAATTATGTAAGTTGGATGCTAGATAATGACATTTCTATCGTGTTCAAATATTTTAACATTAAGAACTTATGATATATAAAACTTATACACTTAGTAGATAGTTTGACCTAAAAATAAATAATCTATATTCAGTTTGTATAATTAAAAAAAATTAATTTGAATTAAATTTAGGACAAATTTTTTGAGTCGAGCCATAATCTACACCAATGACTTATACTTTTATCGATTGAGCTTGACTCGAAATTTATTTTTTTAGAATTAAACAACACAATATGGTTATGTAATATAATTATCTATTATTTTCATAGAATTATTTTCAAGAAATGTAAAATTTGATTATTTTTTACTAATTTAGATCAATTACATATTTTAAAAGTTCATTATATTCTTTTATTTTTACATTTTTTAAATTCAATAAATATCTAAAATTTAATTTCTTTCCTATTTTATCTTCTTTGTTCAAAAAATTTAGAAATAAAAAATATAAATATTAATATCTTAAAATTACATTCTAAAATCTAAAAAAATATTTTATAAATCTAAAAAATTATGAAATGATAATATTTTTATAACTTTAATGATTTAAATTAAATTTTTAAAAAAATTAAAATCAATTTGCAATATTCCAATTTACCTTAAAAAAACATAATGAAGAGAAATTTGAAACTGATTGTAGGTCTCAAGGACATATTTTTATTTACAGGTAGATCCATTCTTTGAGTCCCTTTAACACAAAATTAGTGGCAGTAGATTAAGAAAAGTGGAAAGCTTTGAGGCGTGACTAACGCTTTCTTTAAAGTAAATTTACAGTATAAACGTAATTACTTTTCAGGATACAACAAAGCTTTAAAATTTTCTAACGATAAAATTACAGAAAAACATGTGATATTTACAGATATTTTAAAGATCAGTTTAATAGCCAAAAGCAATTAAAAATAATCTTTAATTAAGAGACACAATACTTAAAATAAGTGACGCTTCTCTTGGTTTAAATTAGTTAATTCTAATTACGAAATAAAATTTTAATTAGCAAAATAAATTTCTAGTTTTCCAAGATGCCCCAGTGCCCGAGTACTCATCAAAGACTATTAAATATTCATTAAATCTACTATGATTTACTAAAAAAATTCATGGGCTTAATTCTTATATTAAATTTGTAATTTATAAAGAAAATTTTTATAATATATCTATAATTTTATTTCATTCAAAATGTGAGATTATCACATACCCATGATATTGCAAATTATATAACAGGCAGAGCTATTTACTAAATTACAAATCTACCCAGTGTAAAAGAGTCACTATTATGGCTTGAGAAATTCGTCCGAAATCCGAATTGAGCACGTGGATAATTTGCAGCCGTGGTGTCCTGAAAATAAAATAAAATGAAAAAATATTTTTCAAATATGTGAAAATATTCTTTTTATTTCAATATATATATATATGTAATTAGAATTTATCTTTTTTAATTGTAAGGGACATCTTTGTTCTTTCTTTAGTACTATAATATCAAAATTAATTATTATACTTATATTATACATGTATTCATTTGAAATATCTGTGAGATCTCAATTTAAGGTAATTTTTTATTCAACACAAATTTTAATTATAAAAATTAATTTTATTTTATATCTAATATAAATACAAATATTAGAATTTAAAGTATTATATATTTTACACACTTTTTAATATTAAAATAAATTTTTCTCTCATTAAATTTAAAAAAAAAATTATCTAAAAAAAACTCGAATCAAACAAAATCTTAAAGATCTAATTAATTTATTGTTAAGTGAGAGATCACGAAAATAAAGCAAAAGACAGATAATAATATTTTAATATAATACATTGAATTTAACAACAACAAAAAAAGAGAAGCACACATTAGAAAGTACGGAATTGTATCTCACTAGTTTAACGCTTAATAATGTACATATTCACATTTTTTAAATTATAATATTGAGATCTTTGATTTTTAATAAATTATCAAATAGTTCTTTTTTAATTTTTATTATTAAATTTTTTTTAAAATTATCATTATACTCTCCTCCTCCTCTCTCTCTTTCCTGCCGATCTTGCGCGGCCGAGGGACGACCGCAGCCGTCGGTGGGTCGCACGCCCTGCACGAGGGTGCAGCGAGGGCTGCCGACCGCGGCCTTCCCTGCACCCTCGCGGGTGCAACCCGCCAAAGACCTCGCGGTGCAGGGATTTACAGGAGAGAGAAGAGGGTATAATAGTAATTTTTAAAAATTTAAATAATAAAAAAATATAAAAGGACCTATTTAATAATTTATTAAAAACTCAGGAACCTAATGTTATAATTTAAAAAATATGAACTTATATGTTATTAAGTCTTAAATTCATAAATTTAGATGTAATTTACCCTAAAAGATATATCTATTAATTATTATCTGTGTTGTTTATATATTTGCGAAGGGAAGCGGTACTGAAATTATTGTTCTTTCTTGCGATAGGAGAACTTCTAATATTGGCCAACTGAAGAGCAAGGGTTGTTTAATTTCTCTTCTAATATGTATATTCTCTTTTTTTTTTTTTTTTTTTTTTTTTTTTTTTTTTTTTGGGACTGTTTAAGCATAAATACAAGAGAACTATTATATAATTTATTTACTTATCTGTAGAATACTTAAATCTTTAAATAACGTAAATAAAATATTAATAATTTTACTTGTCATATAGTATTATATTACGATAGTAATACATATGAGATAGTTTAAAGATTTAGATTCGATGATTATATACGAGTGACATCCTATATGAAATATGTATATATACCATGAAATAAAAATATATAAATACAGTAGTCGTCAATATTGTAGGTGTAAATATTTTTGTATTATTATTTTTTGAGCTTTTGAAAGATTTATTTATTATTTATTTTTTCTTGTGCTCTTTTTTGATTGAGTAAAATGCATTTTGATCCCTAGATCTGCATTTAAAACCCTAAATTTGGTCTTCCCATTTTATATTTATTATCATTTAGGTCCTTTTAATGAAAATAGTAACAACTTTTATTAATTGACAGGCCAAACACACACTCATTTTAGATATATATATATATAGATATAGATATGTGATCAGTTTACTACTATTAATCATTATAAAAAAAATTATACTTTTTTACTTGAACATTTTTAATGATTAAAGTCTAAAATTACCATAAATCTTTGTAATTGGACTATATAACAAAACATTGTAAATATTTTTTTTTTGAAATTATAAATATTTCTTTCTTATTTTCATAAAAAAAATTCTTTTCTACCCCCTACAATACTACAAAATAGTGTTCAAAGTCGAATTATCTCATGACTAAATCGACGACTGAGATTATTTATTTTTTTACGAAAGATTGTGGTTATTCTTGAGTCAATTTAAAGTACATGAACAAATATATATATATATATAGATGCACCCATGTGCTTTACATTTTTAATAAAATATAAGATGAAGTATATTAAAAGTTTTAATAGGTGGAAAATGATGATCTTTCTTAATTATCAAAAAAACAAAATCTAATATGTGATAAAAATAAATATAAAAAATTAGGTAATTTTGTTGTATATATCAAAATTCAAATAAGTTCCTACACTTTATACTCATATAATACTACACTTTTTTTTTTTTGATAAAATATAATACTACACTTTGATTCACATGTTTTGAAATTTTTTACTTAAATTCTTAAAAAATTTTAAATTCCTTTGTTTCGATTCTAAGAATTTGAAATAGTAACTTATAAGTAAAATAAAATAAAAACCTAAATACCCTATAGTTTTAATATAAGGATTTAAAATTATAAATTAAAGTATAATTATTAATAAATTATAAAAATTTATTAGTAATTTGCTCCTAAGAATAATAAGATGACTATGTAACATAGTAGTGCGCGCGCATATGTATATATATATATATATATGTTTGTGTATATAAGTTGTGAGAATCAATGAACTTAATTATTTTAAAAAAAAATTAATTAGATATAAAAAAAAATAAAGAACAATTGAGATTACAATTAAAAAGATTAATTAATGAATATGGGTTTATATATTGACCTTAAATTGCCATATTAATAAAGTTATTGATGATAATGAAGATAATATTTTTCTTGATAATATGATAGCATATTTATCAAGAACATATTATCAAGAAAATCACACTATAAAAATTTGCATATTATGTTTTTGTTATTATATTTTGTACTATTTATAAATATGAGGATTTATCTCGAGTATAATTTAATTATAAAAAATTATATATTATAGCATCAAATATAAAATATTATTATAACAAACTAAAATTTTATAAAATTATATATTTTATTTAATATTTTTAAAAATTATAAATTAAATTATTAATATATTTTCATAAATTATATTTTATCTCGCTAAATTTAATTTAAAATAAATTTTATAAATGATTAATTTATAAAAATCAAAATTTTAGAATTAAAATTTAAAATTTGCTTAGTTATTTAAATTAAAGTAATTTAGAGTATAAAATTTAATATTTTAAATTATAAATTATAATTTTAGGACTCAAAATGTAAAATATAATATAATTTTATTTAAACATTAATTAAAATTTATAATTTTATAAAATTTAATATAATATATATAATATTTTATTTTTAATAATAAAATATATAAATTTTTTAACTAAGTTGTTCTAATGTAAATTCAGATATTTATATTATGTTAGATAAACATATACGTGTGTTTCATTTGGATTCACGCCGACTTATCAGGAGCGCACACGTGGAAGTTTATGTGGCGTCAACATCACAGGAGCTCAACATCGAACAGAAGGAGTATCTCGCTGAAGGCCAGTGTGCGGCTACCTTGTAGGCATCAATGGTCTGATACTGGAGCTGAAGTCCATTCCGTTGAAGTGATTCCACAAGATAGATCAGGGTATAAAAATCTCATTGTTAAAGTTATATGATATTATTTTTAAAATTTTTAAATTTTAATATAATTTATGTAAAAAGTAAAAAATTATTATTAATAAACTTACGACTGTGGGCCCTGAAACCTTGGTTCACGGGCAAATAAAAGAAGGATAAATTTCAAACATAATGATAAGCCCTAGGCAAATTACAATGTGCATGAAAGTCTCGCTGGAGGGCTGGACCACGGCGGACTGTTGGTGGATCACGTCGCCTGAAATCGACGGCCCAGCACGCGGAGCTCCAATCGGACGGCGACATCGAGCTCTCACCGCGTTCTTCTCCTCCTTCTCCAGTCTCGCCCGGAGACTGGGCTGCTCCTGCGAGCTTCGCAATTATCTCATTCTCTTTCCGATTCAGCTTGGAGGTTTGAAAGCTCTAGCGTGGAATGCGACGGCTCTCTTTCTCTCTCTGTCTGGTCGAAGCAGAGGGTGCTGACCTGTTCTCGTCTCTTTGTTATTTATATTGGTTGTCAATCGCCTTCTTAGACTGAGACGGGGATCCGGCATATAAGGGGTGAAGGGGCGCGGCTGAGAGGTTCTAAGAAGGCAGCTTTACCTTCTGATTCTCTTATTAGAGGTGAATTTATCTGCTTTCCTTCTGCCCTAGATGAGTCCAATTTAAAAATATTTTTTTGGTCTTTTCCTTGTTTGCATATGCATGAATTAGTATTATTTTAGTAACATATTTTCGATAAAATTGCGTTCTTTTTTTTGAACTTGAAATTGCTTTCTTTAATCGAGGGTAGCTAGTGATCATTTTCCATCTTGTATGCATTGCAAAAATATTGCAGATTGGGTTCTACGTCTTTGCGCTTAAACAAGGCTGATTATGGATTTCATTTGGTGTTGCTTTGTTCGAAGGGTAAAGCCTCAGGATCATGTTGCTGGTAATTATTTGTAGACTTCTCCTTGGAGAGAGCCTTAAAACTATTTGTTTTAACGTTTGAAAGTGTTCTGAAGTAGCACTTCTTATCCTTGGGTTTAAACCTTCTTGTTCAGCGACACCTGTATCGCTGGCATATCACGCTAAACTTACATTCTATCTCCATTCGCTTCTTGCTTCTGTATCTATATGAATTTGCGTTAGAGATAAGGCTTAAGTGCCATCTCTTTGGATGAAAATTCAAGTAACTACTGTATTGCACGTAATGTTTCCAACTTTTTATACTCTTAAAAGTTGATTTTTGGCCTTCAGTTTCCTGTTTTGTTCCTCTTTTTATTTAATGTTTTTTATAGTTAAAACTTGATAGGCCCTACCATGTCAGTTTATCAAAGATCAAAATTCTAGTTCTAGTATCTTGGCCATTGCTGTTGGACGATCTTTTTTTTTTGGTTTGATGATGTTAGACGATCCTTTGATTTGGCAGAATATTCTTGTAATCTTACTAGTGTTCTTTTTCCTTACCAGAATTTTCAACTGAAAAGAAAGTAAGGCTTTTCTCTTACAACGAGCTGAAGACAGCAACAGAGAACTTCTGCTCAAGCAATAAAAGTGGCCGTGGTGGATTTGGAACTGTTTACAAGGTATGGCTTATTACTTGTACCTTGCAGTTTAGCTTTCAGATATCTATGTCAGTGTCCTTATTTATCTCTTCCTTTGAAATTGCTATTTGATTTACCTCTCTCTTATTTGATTCAGTGATGTCTTCCTTTCTGCTGCTGTTGATTTTAACAATCCCTTCCCTGTTCTTTCATTCTGAAAATTGTTAAAGTGGTTCTACCTAATATAGTCCACTAATCTCTATTATTCAAGCGGTCTATTGGTTGTGTAGGTCAAGAATAATTAGATTTAAACTTAACTTAGTTTTGAGAATACCATTATTTTAGTTAGGGTAAATTACACTTAAGTCCCTGAGGTTAGGGCATGATATTACAATGGTCCATGTGTTTGGAAAATCTCATTTGGGTTACCGAGATTCATTAAGTTTTTCTGTTCGGTCTTTCTATCTAAACTGCCATCAAACATTTATTAAATGAAAATTTTACTCATTTTTGTGTTCTCTTTCACCCTCCCCAAGCTGCCTAGTGCTGTTGCAACCTCCGTCAATCTTAGATCCATTGCAACCTCCATCAATTGATTTTTCCATCCTCAACATCTTGTCCCTTAATCATGTCGTTGATTATTGGTCAAAACTCTACATCGCAAATCTTGCATGAGTGTTGGAGAGAGAGGTTTCCTTGCCTACACCGACCACATATTCTTCACCATCTCTGTCTTAACCCTTTGTCCTACTAGGATGGATTATAATGATGATGAATTCTAAAGATATCCTCCATGGCTAGCTTCTTCATCCTATGTTTCGCCTGCCACGAGTCCCAGCAAGATAGAGATCTTGGGGGAAAAACTAGGGAGATGGGGAGAATGGAGATGGGTGGAGAAAGGGGAAGAAAAAGAGAGCGAGAACGAGGTTGAAGGGGGCAGGTTAATTTGACGGATCTATAAAAGCGAGTGATGAACAAAAGAGAGGAAAGAGGAGCAGAGAACAGAAGCGAGAGATACAGAAAGGGGAAGCGAGGGCCGTTGATATGATCTGAGAAAGGGGAAGAGAGAGAGGAAGATAGAGAAAGAGAGAGAAGGGGAGATAATGAAGGAGAAAGTTAAGAAGTTAAGAGAGAGAAAGAAAGTGAAACAGAGATAAGGGAAGAGAGGAAGGGAAAAGTATTGTGATGGTTCACCCAATGATGCCCTCAAAATTAAGAAATCAATTGAGTGCAAGAAAGGGAAAGAGTGGTAAGGGAAGAGAAAGTGGGATATGTGTGGATTGGCCTAATGATGCCTTTTGTGTGTGTGAGAGAGAGGGGGGAGAGAGAAAGAGAGAGAGGGAGAGGGAGAGGGGGAGAGAGAAAGAGAGAGGGAGGGAGGGAAATTATTATCGTGCTCCTTGACGAGGTTGACTATCATAGAGAAGGACCATTGGTAGACTATCATATACACTTATACGCGGTTTGATACTACTTGTAACTTGGATAGCATGAAACCTCTTGGGTTTGTACGTCAACTGGTCAAAATTTAACCAACAGTTTAAGCCACTGGATATGACACTGCCATGTGCTATATTGCCCTTAAATATTCAATAAATTACCCAATACGTGATTAAACCTAAATTTTAATTGAATTGTATTTCTTCCAAGAGCCAGTGTAATATCAAACAATATTCTTGTTCTTTGTACATTTCGACTTCATACCTGTGATGCATGCAAGCCTTAGATTGATTATGGTTGCGCTTTTTATATTTGTCAGGGGATTCTGCGAGATGGCACAGCAATAGCTGCGAAGGTACTCTCTGCAGAATCAAAGCAAGGGGTCAATGAATTTTTGACAGAGATTGATGTGATCACAAATGTTAAGCATCCAAATCTTGTTCAGTTAATTGGTTGCTGTGTTGAAGGCAAACATCGAATTTTGGTTTATGAATATGTGGAAAATAGTAGCCTTGATCGAGCATTACTTGGTAAATATTCCAACATATTCGTTTTTATATACTTAATTTCATTCTGTTGTGCTAAATTCATAAACCTAAAGTCTTAGATTTATCTCACATCGAGAATAATTATTTCTGTTTACTCATTGTAGGCTTCAGGAGTCAAAAGGTTAAATTTAATTGGGACATCAGATCTGCAATTTGTATTGGCACTGCTAAGGGCATTGCATACCTTCATGAAGGTGTTCAGCCACAAATCGTCCACAGAGATATTAAAGCTAGCAACATTTTACTTGATAAAAACTTCCGTCCGAAGATTGGTGACTTTGGTTTGGCTAAGTTATTTCCGGATAATGTTACTCATATCAGCACCCGTGTTGCGGGAACTACGTATGCCATCATCATCTTTAACCAATAATTAATATCTCCAAAAGTGAAGCTGATTATTTTAGTTTTATTCAAGAGATTGCACGCCATGATCTAAAAAATACTAATCTTGATTATAGATTCATTCATCTTTAAAGCCTGCATCAACATGTGGTCTTAGACTTGAGATGGTCCGTTGTGCTAGGTGTATGGGTTACAAAGGCAGTTTTGTGGCCTCAACACAAATGCAGCACAACTGTCATTCTATATGCATTTCATCATCTTACTTGGTGCAACTTGTGTATATAAATTAAATAGAATACTATAGTATGATGTAATGCTTTGCCGAAAATTCCAATCTCTTTGTTATTTAATCCTATTCCCCAACTAGAATTACCTCAGACCTTTTAAAGAAGCTCACAAAGAAGAACTGCGTCCTTTAGTGCTTTTCAGCATCTGTTATGGTAAAATTGGCTACATTTGTATTTGGTTTACAAATCTAGAGCATGTTTTTTCAAGTAATGATGCTAAGTTACGAAAAGTAATTTCATCTTATCTTATGAGACCATAAAACATTTTATCTATTTTCCAGTAAAGAAATCAAATGTATTATTTGCAGTGGATATTTGGCACCGGAGTATGCAATGCAAGGTCAGTTAACAAAGAATGCCGACATATATAGTTTTGGGGTCCTTGTTCTCGAGATAATTAGTGGCAGGAGCAGTTCGATGCCTTACCGAGAAACTGATAAACTTCTCTTGGAGTGGGTAAGTTTTTTCTAATTAGCCGAGTCATAATAATGAAAAGAATAAGTTTTTTTTTCTTTTTTTGATTTGATTTAGGCAATGCTCTTTTTAGTCCTTCCAAAAGCCTCGAGTTTCTGGTATTTTAGCTGATGAAGTCTAAGCAGCAGCATGAGCACTCAATTTTTGCTCTCTTACAACAAGCTACTTATGGTGGTGAAGTAAACACACATTGTACTGCACAATAACATAGGATGAAAGTTAAATCAATTGAGTGCACTTGGAACTATCCATTAATTTATAATTAAATCATATTTTTATTGTCAAAATTGAAGTTTGGCCTTTGATACATGAGTACTTTACAATGATATGAATACTGTATGATACGAATGGTGATATGGCAAACTTAAAAAAAGTTGGAAACGTATATGTTAGAATATAACAATTATATATATGTGTGTGTATAATGTGTCATATTTTCATATTTAAGGTATAGCCTATCTGGTAGACTAGAATGACTTATAAAAAATTAATTTTAAAATATTTTTTGCTCACTTGGGGATGGAAAACTAATAGAATTCATTAAAAAGAACTCAACTGAAATATTGACGTCGACCTGAGGGACTTAATGGAAATTGGTTATGCAACTTAGGGACCTAGGTGAAGAATTTTTGAAATTGTTGACTCACATAATATTACCCTCTATCCCTAGGGATCTGGATGTAATATACCCAATATTTATTTGTACTTTAAATGATTTTTATTGATTGTATGATTGCCTAGATGTAACTGTCTTAAGAATAAACTTTTACAAAATTTCAAACTAAATTGAACAATGCCATTGATCTGCATTCCAGGATGTAAATGAGAATTTGTCAACATCATCATTAGTCTTACATCAATCACTGAAACTATGGTTTTGTACTTTTTTTTTGGTTTTCTACATTTTAGGCAACTAGTCATTCTATTTTAATATTGATTTCCATGTCTTTATGTTCCATCTAGGATTAGAAATTGGCATAATTGGACATGTTTTGACATATTATTTACATTTATTTGTGTGCCATGTTCATTTCTTTACGATCTTCTTGGATATAGAAAAAAGGTTTATTTTTAGATCTTTCTGATATGTTGAAGGCTACTGGCTCTAGTATTGATTTCATGGCCTTGGTATAGGTCTATATGAATAGCTGTCAATCTAACATCCATCATTAACTATTCTTGGACCAAACAACGTCATGCTGTTTTAATACAATATATTAGAAAATTGTGTTGGGGTTTGAAGCCTAATTGCCAGTGTTATGATTTAGTCCAAAGAAAAAAAAAGTTTAACCAATTTGAATACTTGAGTTTGTATCTTTTTCTGGTGATAAATAGTTCTACGCATTGTTTTCCCTAGTGTATTGCGTAGGAGAAATTTGTTGAACGACATAAACCATGTTTTATGTTCTTCTTCCCCTTGTCAGTTGTATCTTACAATCATGCCAGAGCTTGCTATTCGATCTTAACAAATCGTTCAAGCTTTGTGCCCAAATGCGGTCACAGTATATATCCTATGTTACATGAAATCTTATACCTCGTTTTCTATCCACAGACATGGCAGCTATACGAAGAAGGAAAGCTCAAGAACTTGGTTGATCCTACTCTAGTAGATTACCCAGAAGAAGAGGTCCTCAGATTCATAAAAGTTGCTTTGTTCTGCACCCAAGCTGCTGCGAGGAGGAGGCCCTCCATGCGCCAAGTCATACATATGTTATCAAAGCCGACTAGACTACATGAAAAGGAGCTAACTCGGCCTGGTCTCATTCCAGAATCAAAAAATGCTGTTTCATCCAATTCTACTTATTCAATTACTGAGTTCTCTAGAAGTCCTCTTACTCACACTCAAATGGCCCCAAGGTGATAATTATCAGTCTTTCAAAGGAACTTGCTGGGTGTTCAAAGCTGAGTCCCGGAGAACCCTAATCAAACCTGCATTTGGCCGTTAGTCTGATTCTTTATTTGTTTTTCAGAATAATTCTGATGCTTGTATTCTTTGTATGTATTATTTGGTTTGTAATTCTGTAGTCTTACGCTGAAAAACATACCGGCAGACTATAGGCCTTGTAAAATTAAACAAAGAAAAATATAGACAACTGGTGCGTTAATGATTTCATTTCATATAAATTTTAAACTATCTTATCTACATATTAAAATTTTCATAATATTTACATAACAAATACTTAGATTACTAGAAAATATTGTTTGGTGATCCTACATATCATCTTCTTTCTCTGTTCGCCACAGTTGAATGTCATAAGGAACATGAGCACATGACTGTTGATTCGAAGCTACTTGAATTTCTTAGGCTAACCATGTTAACAGAAAACTCGAGTAATTTGGTTATAGATGTAATTTTTTTCCTTTGGTTTTCCTCTTAACTGGTAACTGATAGAGCGCAATGGAAACAAAGGATTCATGTAGTCGACTCCACCTAGTAGGATTAAGGCTTGGTTGTTGTTAGTTTTCCTCTTAACGGTACGCATGTGTGGCAGTCTCCTGTATCTTTGTTTAGTACACTAATCTCTTTATATTCTTCTTTGAACCATGTCAGTTTCAAAGGCATGTAGAAAGTAAGTTGTGGAAATATGAAGGTTTTTCTAAAGAGGGTTGGTGTTCCCTTAAGTGGAGAGGTCTTTGGAGAAAGTAAGTTGAGGACATTCAACAGATGATGTGCTATGATGTCATAATCTATGTAGGTCAGAAGAATTTGATTTATTAGATTAGATTAAGGTCACATTTCTATGTATTAGCAAATAATTATGGTTTTCACACTTCGAAAGTATGTTGTGCCATGAATAAATGCAATGTAGCAAAAGTCCCAATCTAATTCAGATATTAGAAAGCCGTTGATGCAAACTTAGGTGTGTGTTGCTAGATTCGAGAGAGAAAGAGGCACACATTAGCACTAAGAAACATGGATGAGAAGCTTCGCATGAAATTAGAGTTTCATTAATCCAAAAAAATTGTCATTGCAATAGATCTTAGAGCCTAAAAATTAATGTTAAGATAAAAACACATGAAATTTGATTGATTGGGAGCCTAAATCATCTTAGATTGGTAACCTAAAATTTGACCTTTGAGATTATTTAGCTTACTAAATTGAATTTGTAGATAATTTATAAAAATTTCATGTTTGAAATTTGTGGATGAAAATCAAGGGCAGTTGATCATAGATAATTGATAGCAAATTTGCCTTTTGAGTAAGCTTTCTAAATTGGAGTTGAGCGCTGAAGAAAAAATGCACAGCAATAGTTATGGTTGTTTTTGTAATCATCGTACTCCGAACAACTCAACTATATCAAGTAAGTCTAGACTTATCTCGATCAACCTTGTCTAGGTATTCTAACAACTTTATATCCATATTATCTGTGAAAGTAGAAAATTTTTTTAGTTCGTACAAAGCAACATGCCAGATTTTTGACAGTGAATCACATGATGACACGTGCTTAGGCAGGATGCATGCATGATATGAAAAGTGGAACGACATGTTAGCATGTTGTTACTCTACATAGATGCATTGTTCAATTATGAGGACACTTTTAAATTATATATAAATATTTATATACTACGTTTTGTTACATAGAATATTTCATTGTTATGTAGGGCATTCTTTTGCTACATAATGGAAAAGTTCTCTACTTGGCATTTAATATGCTATGTAGCAATGAAATATACTCATATAGCGAAGAAATGACCCTAGTAATGGTGAAATGCTCTTACATTACTTATTTCGGGCTTTGTAAGAAATATTTTAGCCTTTATGTAGATTCTATGTAGCATAAAAGTACTACTACATAGAATAATGGTGCTATTCCGCTTTCCTATCGCGTGACAATTTATTGTCAAAATTGCCGCACTCATATGGCTCATTTTTCTTTCTTCGAGAAGTTCATTAAAAAATGTGAACAATTTTTAGTGATCGTCCTTCCGAATGTTAAATTCATGACAATAACTTCATGTAGAATAAAAAGGATAATCTTCACATATCTGAATTTTTGAATTCAGGCCCCTAAATTGGTCAACATTGTTTCTGTCAATACAACTGTCATCAACTTTCAAAGAGCAAATTACTGATAGCTGCTCACAGTTTACCTATAATTATATTTTGATCAATACTTTTTGAAAATCTCACTTAAGTCACTTTTTAAAAATTATAAATAATTATTAGATCTCTAATTTATTTTGCTTTTAAGTTTCTATTTTAATTGTTAAGAATTTAAATAATTTTTTTTAAAAAAAGATGAAAAGTGTAATTATGAATAACTTACTCATTTTTAAAAGTTTGACTTTTGTTGTAGTTTGATAGCAGCTGCATTTTTTTTCAGAGGTCAATCCTTCACCATTCACCAATCTTTACACTAAACAAACCAATAGCGGCTTTTTGGGGAAAAATTGTCACCATTTGAAATCCTGCGAAATAATGTGGTCAAAGTTTCCAGTTGTTCGTGAATATGGGGCTGTGAATGCACCAAACTACCAACAAACTCCTCGATATTCAACTATAAATTACGTTTATTCGTCAAATTTAATAAAAATAGTCTGAACACATTTTAAAAGTTTAGTACTAAAATGAACAGAACTTGAACATATTAACATTCCACTTATGTTCACGAATATATTTGAAAATTATAAATGTTTAAAACCTAATTTTAAGGACAATTGAAAGCTCGTTAATGAGTTTAATTAATATTATTTGAAGTATTATATAACAATTATTCAATTAGTGTTATTGTTTACAAAGAAGATAATACTAATTCTTTAGTTATCTCAGGTTTATTTTTTCTTTCATGAATTATTTGAATATCAAGATTAATAGGAGCACATGTATAAGTATCTCAATAACATGCTAGATAAGAGAATTGATTGCTTGTTCATGAACAAGCTTGAATCTTGAGCTAATTAATGATAAGTTTGAACGATGAAATACGAAGCACGCTTGAATACAAACTTAGCCGAGTTCGGCTCAACTCAGATCATTTACAGCCCTAACTGCGATCAGTTTTCCAGTCTCAAACCAACCTAAGTTCAACTTTCATGCTATTTCTTTCTCACAAGTAAATCATTATAAAAAATTTGAATGTATTAATCTAGGGCAAATTACTGATAGGTCACTTTCGCTTAACTATAATTATACTTTGATCTATAATTTTTAAAAATCTTTCACTTAAATTCCTAATTATAGAAACCTATTAAGTCTTTTAGATTCCTGATTCATTTCTAGGAACCTATGTGAAGGATTTAAAAAAATATTAGAGACCAAAGCGAAACATAATTACACATAAACTATAGGGACCTATCAATAATTTTTCGTTCATCTATTTTGACTAGGGCGTTAAAAATATCTGAAATTCAAACTCGCTCAAAACCCGTTCAATTTTTTAATCGACTTGAAATCAATTTGAAAACTTTGAATCGAATCATGAGCTAAGAATTTGAGCTCGAAGTTCATTTCAAGCCAATTTCAAGTTGGCCCTAGCTCGCTCAAAATATAATTCGAGCCAATTGATATATAATATAAATATATATATAGATAGATAGATAAAATGTTATTATATATAATTTAGTTAGTAGTTTAGTGGTGAGTGGAGAAAATTTACGATTTATTTTACTCAAGATCTAGTGATCAAATCCTCTTGAACACATAATATTTCTATAATTTTTTTACAATTACGAGCCGGTTCGAATCATGATTCAAGCCGGCTCGAAATCAAGTCATTTCGAACCGAGCCGGCTCGAAATCAAGTCATTTCGAACCGAGCCGGCTCGAAATCAAGTCATTTCGAACCTAGCCGGCTCGAATCATATCCCATTTTAATTTCGGACCGATTTCGAGCCGAGCCGAATTCGAAATTTTTGATTTCGAGTTAGCCTCAACTCGCTTGAAATCGGTCCGATAACACGCTAATTTTGACCAGTCATTTTAACCATGGCATTTATTTCTATTTTTGTTCTCAGAACAATATCTATTCAACATAATAATGTATAACCATGCTTTACAAAATACTGAAGTACAAAAGAATTGTGAACAAATAAAATTACAAATTTAATCTCGTTTAGGTTCGAGATATTTTTTTTACCCAACACAAATTTAAACTATAAAAATCAACTTTATTTCACATTCAACACAAATACAAATATTAAAATTAAAAATATTTTATATTTTACACACTTTCTAATATTTAAATAAATTTCTTTTCTATTATTAAATTTTAAAAAAAAAAATTCGAACCAAATAGGCCTAAAAGTACACAGTGACATGAAAGGCTACTGTTTCAACCCACAGCAAGAGTTAGCCTGCTGTCAGCAGTTGTTTAACTTGATTGCTTATGCTCTTCCTGTAAGGTTCAAAGGGTATGCGGGCCAACACCTCTGCTCCAAAGGAGAAGGTGAGAGCATCCCTGGCGGTTTGCTGATCGACTCCCCTCGCCTGGAAATAGAACAGATGATCTTCCTCGAGGTCGCTAATGGCAGCACCATGAGAGCATTTTACATCATCAGCAATGATCTGCAGGTTCGGCTTTACGTTGGCTGTTGCTCGAGGTGCCAACAGGAGAGTTCTAGTGAGCTGCCCAGCATCCGTTTGTTGTGCAAATCTGTTAGGTTTTTAGTTCTAAAATAGCATCAACACAATTTTCTAGTTCCACTGGCGAAGAAAACATCTGAAACTCAAAAGAGAAATATAGAAACATGCACAATAAACAGTTCTGTTTGAATATCAATTGAGCAGATCACATGATTTACCGTTCTTCACTTGCATAGATCCCAAAAATGCAAATATTATGTTCTACATCCTTTAATATTATGTTACTTTTAACTTGTGTAAGGATGAGAGATCCAGTCCTTCAATGGTCAAGAAAATTTATATACACAAAGTAATGACATGTACATACACTATGCCATTCATATTAGTAAAAAGAAGAATTTTTTAAACATATCACGACACATAAGATACATGCTGGAATCATAATACTAATCTATTTTGATTGTGTAAAATATAAATTCTTTGATTTGAATGATTAGCATGTACAACAATAACTAAAACTTTATCTCACTAAGTGACATCAGCTACATGAATCCTTTATTTTCATTATACTTTATCAAATAATAACTCTTTATTTAGCTCTAAGTCATGTCTTTTTTGGTCTTCTTTCTCTTCTTTTCACATAAGCAGGATCAATACCCTAACTCTCCTTATTAGAGCTTCCATCAACTTACAATTTACATGATCAAACTATCTAAGCCGACTCTTTCACAAAGCTTATCCTCAATTGAGACTACTCTAACCTTCTCACAAATACACTTATTTCTTATCATATCTTTTTGTGTATACACACTCAATCACCTTAACATCCTTAACTTTATAACACTTATTTTATTTGTATGTCTCTGCTTTATAAGCCAGCATTCAGCACCATATAATATCACTAATTTTACTATTGTTCTGTAAAATTTACCTATACCTTCACCATGTATAGAATTCTTGCAATATTTGTTTAGCAAGTTTAATGTTGGCTGTTAATTGCCTAACACAACCCTTCACGTTCTTATCTGAAATTTGAGACTCGGCAACGAAGTGTTAATGATTAACACGTATGCCATTTGTAAAACACTATTAAGTGGAAATTGAGAGTTACAGAATAGTTTGATAAAAGATTGAAATGAGTATGATACCTGTTGACTTTTATGTTTCCGTCAAAAATAGCATGTCCTGAGGAGTGAGAAACTATGCACTTGTGGAGCTGACGAGAATACCCTCTTGGGTGATCCAGGATTAATCTACTGTGGAGATCTTGGATTTGATCATTTCGAGACATGTGAAATGCTGAAAGTTCTGTTGTGGTGTCGGAGCCCAGCTGCTGAACATGAAGATTGTGCCGGCTCAACTTCCCCCCAATGCTTAGCTCAATAAGCTCATAGCTGCTGCACTTGCCCTGAAAATGAAGAAGGTTAGCTGACATTGAATTCTTCAAAAGCAAGCTTCTCAGTTCTCACCGTTACAAAAAAAGTATAAATTTCCTAGAAGTTGAATAAATGTCTTTTTCTATTGGATTACCTCATAGTGAATAAAAACTCATCATTACTATTGATGATCTTATCATAATTATAACGGTCAACTTTGTGAATCCCTTTTCGCCAATGCGGCATGGTGTAATTTAAAATCTTTCAATACAATCACCAACAAAGTTACTTTTAGCTAACCTTGTTTTCTACCCATTCCCCTCACCTTCATGTTGCTCCTTTCCCTCTGTTGTACATGCTGAAGCCACCTAAGTCTATTATCTTTGGCATATCTCTAATAAAGTCTATAGACTCTATACTATAGTTCCCAATATGGTCATTTATTAATCTATATTTCTAATGTTACCGCATTCATCTCAACATCCTCTTTCAAAAACACTCGAATGTTGACTAGTGATTTTTCTTAATTGCCAATGCTGTCTATCTTGCAATTTTGTAGATTTTTGATATCCAATAGCTTTTATCACATAATACTTCACATGCACATCACCATTTAATCCACCTAGCTTTTGCTCGTGTAATGATATCAAAAATCACCACACCTTGATGTTCCCACTTCCTTGATTCATAGATTGATAATTATTGCTTCATCTGCTCCAAAATCACAAATGATATGCTCAATTGTTATTCTACTTAACTTCAAGCTGACTGTCTACTAAAATGTCTAATGGTTTCACTCTATATGGGATTTTGCTGAAGTTCAAGAGAACATAAGATGACTTTCTACATGAAATTACGTTTGAAAGAATAGGTTCTTTCAATTATATTTTTTAAACTTCAACTCATAACATCCTTGTGCTCATTAAACACTTTCTTGTAACAAACAATACCTTTTAAAACATGTGGTGGGTTCAAGCTTCAAAGTCATGGTGGTAAAGAGAGAGGAAGACAAAACAAATTTTGGGATCTGGACATCAGACTCAACTGTGCTGACCACAACTCAAATACACTTACTGTTGCTTTGAATAGACCTAAATGGAGAATAGAAATCCATCTAACCACTCTTAACTAATTTGGAATAAGGCTTTGTTGTCATCGTATACTCTGCAAATGGCAAACTTGTCAAATTAAAACAATGATCAGGTTTTCATAACTTTTTGAAAAAAAATCTCAAGAAGGCCTAAATGTAAAACCGTAGTTTTCCTTAAAAAAATTGTAGTTTTGCCTCTTATAGCAGTCTAGCAGATAAGAGATAAATAAATAAAAACAGGTAAGGTTTGGTTCTCATGAGACAACATAGCTTTCTCTTCATTCAATTCTATGCAAATCTGAGCAAGTTCAGATTAAAAACTTTCATTTTTCTGCTACTTGAGTACCACATAGCATCATTGTACTCATCTTATCTTTGGTTCACCAGTTATTTCAATTATATATGGCATGACCTAATAAACTAAGCAGAGGTATCAGCCCAACCATGTAAACCAACCACTTTAAATTTCAAAACTGTCCTAAAGCCATTGAGTGTATTTTACCAACCACGTGTTGGTAAAATAACTGCAAAAATTAGCAGCCAAATAGTGCGGTGGAATGTTTTTCCTAAAAAATGACTACTGCAAATATTTCATAAACAGAACTATAGATATTCACAAAAGCTGTTAACCCTGCAGCAAACAAGATAGCACAAAAGTCACTATAGAGGGACATACCCCTCAATCCTCATCCCACAGGACATCTCAAAAATTGTCGGGCCGACACAAAAGTCCACTTCCTATGAAGCACCGATATTTCGTGGAGCCTAACGTATCCGTATCGTATCCGTATAGGATACCGATACTTTCCGATACTCCACCGATACGTATCCGATACGCCACGTGGCGTATCAATTTTTATTTTTAATTTTTAAAATCCGATACTCGCCCGATACTTACCCGATACTTACCCGATACTTGTCCGATACTTTTTGATATTTCTAATTAAAGAAAAAAACGTTGAAACAGTTGGTCTGGCCTACACGATAAAAAATAAAAAATATATTATACATAAAACACAACTCATGCATAGACTCAACAACAAACAACAACAACAATCAAGCCTTAATCCCACTAGGTGGGGTCGGCTACATGAATCCTTTGTTTCCATTGCGCTCTATCAGTTACCAAATTCTTATCTAAGTTTAAGTAATTAAGATCACTTCTTATAGTTTCTTGCCATGTCTTCTTTGGTCTCCCTCTTCCTCTTTGTACATGGGCAAAATCCAATAACTCAATTTTTCTAACTGGAGCTTCAATTGGCCTACGATTTAGATGTCCAAACCATCGAAGCCGACTTTCTCTAAGTTTATCCTCAATTGGTGCAACACCAACTTTCTTTCGGATATACTCATTTCTCATTCTATCCTTTCGTGTATATCCACACATCCATCTTAACATTCTCATTTCTGCAACATTTATTTTATTTGTATGTTTCTTCTTTGCAGGCCAGCATTCAGCACCATATATCATCGCTGGTCTTATTACAGTTTTATAAAATTTACCCTTAATTTTGGATGGAATTTTTCTATCGCATAACACACCAGAAGCATTTCTCCATTTTACCCAGCCTGCTTGAATCCTGCTAATAACGTCATTATCTATTTCGCCATCATTTTGTATAATTGATCCAAGATATCTAAAGCGCTCACTCTTCTTGATAATTTGATCACCAATTGTCACATCTCCAATATAAGTATTTCTTTCTTGACTAAATGTGCACTCCATATATTCAGTTTTTGATCTACTGAGATGCAAACCTTTAGATTCTAGAGCATTCCTCCAAAGCTCTAGTTTCGCTTTAGCTCCCTCTTTAGTTTTCTCAATAAGAATAATATCATCTGCGAAGAGCATACACCAAGGCACTTCATCTTGAATATGTCCAGTCATGACTTCCATAATCAAAGCAAAAAGATACGGACTTAAAGCCGAGCCTTGGTGTAATCCAACTGTAATAGGAAAATCCTTAGTCAAACCTCCTTGTGTCCGAACTCATGCATAGACTCAAATAATAAAATTGAGAAATATACTGAACTCACACAATTGGGATTGCAAAATGCTTAATGCACGCTAATATTTCGACAATAGAAAAAAAATTGGTATTCGCAAGCAAATGTATCATCTAGTTTTTCTATATCAACCATACTATTTTTGTTTCTGTTAGACACCGATCACTTTTTTTTTACTTTAATTAAGCTCATATTACGAAAACGATAGAAATTTGGTCTTTTTTATTTTGTTTATTTATTTAGTTAAGACTCAGAGAGAGGAGAGCATATATCTACTTTAACTACATTAGTATATATGAGTTTACGTCACATTATCTATGTTATTTTTAATTATATGTCGTTTGCATCGAGCTAATTAATTTAAGTAGAATTTAAATTTAAAACTGAAACTAATTTACTAATGTATATTTAAACTCTCATCTCATTTAGATGATCTGTGATAGATTGAAAGTAATTAAATAAATTTTAAAATTTTATTTTAATTTTAAATCTTTTTAAACTCAATAGTTGTTGAAGGATATTTTTATTTTTTGTAGTTCAATTGTCCATAATATTTTTGTAGTGATATTAATAATGTTTAAAAAAATATAGTTAATTTGAAAAAAAAATTTAAAAGATATTTTTGAAAATTATAACAACAAAATATATAAGTCATTATAATCTACCATATATTTATACCTTAAATATGAGAATATGACGTATTATACATAAATATAACAGCCGTATCCTGACGTATTCGTATCTTACTTTTATTAAGTTTAGCGTATCATCGTATCCGTATCGTATCGTATCCGTATCGTATCGTATCCGTATCGTCGTATCGTACTCGTGCTTCATAGTCCACTTCTATATATATTAGTAATCTTACAACACTTAAGGCATTCTATTTTCTCAATTAGTTATAGGAACTGAAACCAAAGTAAACCCGAACACTGACTACTCCACATCTTTAAGGCATGAAGTTTCCTGATGTACTTGTGATACAAAGGTTTGCAAGGGTGTGTAGCTGACTCCAAGCTTCATAAACAACACTTGACTCTTCAAAAGAAAGGCATATATCCTTAAATTTAAGACGACACCCTTGTGCTTTATAATGATAATCCAACTCCCTGGAGGAGTAGCAAGTAATAGTCAGAGGAAATTCTTGACAGATGAGCAACTCAAGGTCACGTGAAGGCACACGTGTAGCGAACTCATGAAAACCAAATCTAGGAGAACCGATATTTGTGCCCTTCTTCTATGGTATTGCACTAAGCAAATTTGGTTCTATCAGAATGCAAATCACGCGGATCATTTTGAAGCTAGAAAACTCACAAGCAACAGCCCTTGAAATAAAAGGTCTATCGCTTTACTTACCTTTAGCCTAAGGGTGTAGTTAAAGTCCCCCACAATTTTACCTAGAGTAGCATCATTAATATGGCTCAAAATTAGACACTGATTGTCCTCTTGACATGAAAATCACCGACATAAAGCTTTCTTTTTTTATAAGAAAACCAATGACATAAACTACAGTGTCATGGCAACAAATCCACGTAACCAACTTCAGCTATAACAAATCGCTTATGTGAAGTAGGACAGTCATCCTAGTAGAATAGGCCATTCAAAGCAAAATAATCCCACCCTATTTTGTATTAGAGGGATCCACCAAATACTCTTACTATCTTCTAATAAGTCCATTTAAATTACGACAAGAAAAGGAAGTAATTCTAATCTCCAAAAGTCACACAACAAATGGTGAATGGTTCCTCACCAACTCCTAAAGACAGAAGTAAGCTTAATCATTAGCATCAGAAGAAAGAGGAGGGGAGGAGTACCTACCTCAAGAACACACATATTCACAAGCTGATGTTTCAGAGATTCAAAGTCAGTCAATTGTAGATTGTGGAACCCACTTTCCCATTGGGCTTTAGAGATGCACTCTCTCTCTCTCTCTCTCTCTCTCTCTCTCACACACACACACACACACTTGTTACACCTCAAATTTAGTCAATAGCTTCACTTCACCAAGTGTCCTAACTAACACCTATACATTTGCTACATTTCATTAAAAAAAATTACGAAACCTATCTATTTGCTAAAAGAGAAAAATGTTTAATTGCCAAAAACTAAAATAGATTGCTTGTTGAACCAAGCTTTGGGCTTACTGCAGTGACTAACGCCCCATCCAAACTGAGAGGAAAAGTGCCCTGCGCTATCTCCAACAAAGAAAAAGGTTTGAAATTACTTGCTAGCTACCCTACATGTGTTGCCTTTGCATGAACTAACCATGCATACCAGTGTAGTAGACAAATCCCTAACCAACATCCATGTTAAGCAACTATTTACCCTTCTTCACATCATTTGTGTTAGTAGTTGTCTTGGTATCTCTTGGTCCACCACTAGACACCAGTTCCTATCCTTTTTGCACAGTAGTAGGCAACCTTCTCCTCTAACTTGGAACAATCATCTAAAGCACAACTTGGCATGACTAGCAGGCTATGCACCACCAATGGAGATCCCTACAGTTTCAAGAGGTAGCAACTGAACTGTTTGCTAGGCTAAACCATAGAAAAAGCACTAACCTTGGTACCTGAGCCATAAAATAGTTGACTTTGCCAATCTTGAATTCTTCTTGCATTAGCTGTTTTGTACAAATAGAACCAAGTCATTTCTTTCCAACCTAGTTGGAACACTGAATGGGGAAAATTCACTAGCGTGAAAGAACACTGACTACCCCAATGACCAACCATGCTACGATGAAAATTCACACAGAAAGACCTTCACACTCAAACGTAGGTGGCATTCTAGTACTCAAAATAATCATTTCAGATCCAACTTGGCTTGGATCATAACTAGTAAGCTATGCACCATCAGTGGAGATCCCTACAAGTTCAAGAGGTGGCAACTGCACTTGTTTCCTGGACTTAACCGTGAAAACACCACCCTTTATTCTTAAGTCAAAAACTGGTTGATCATGCTAACCATGCTTTCTTGCATTTATCATGGTGCTACTTCATACTAGGGAAAGTTACATGCATGCCACTAAAATATAACTATTTTACATATTGAATGCTCAAATTTTTAATATTACATATTGACTATAAAAATCATATGAAAATTCCAATTCATACACAACTCATTTTACAAAGTTGTGACATGCATGTAATAAACGTTATAGATCTTGAATCTGTACATATTTTGATATTTAATGAATAAAATTAATTCGACCTTTTAATTCATGAAATTTGTGTCGTGATTCATGAAATTGGGTCAAATTTAAATTCTAGAAGGAATAAACTAAGGTCTATGGAGAAAATCCTTGAGCCCCTAATTTTATTCTTAGTCTTTCTTTCATCTTTCAAATTCTAGCCGCGGTTGTTTTACACCATTTTTGATATCAAAGCTATTCATCCCGCATCAATTTTGATATCAGAGTGTCATCCTGCATCAAAAATACATACAAACATCAAAATTCTTATTATAAAATAGGGCAACCTGTGCAATCAAAACATCAACACCAGCATTTTCACAAACACGTGGTGGTATAATGAAATGTTTCCATCTAGCATTTCCACTAACATGTGGTCGACATCACAATGAGAAGAAGGAATTGCATGAGCTGAAGAAACCCATAGAATGTAACACCCTAACAATTCCAATAAAAGTAGGCAACATAGAATAATTAACTTAAACCAGTAAAGGCTTGTCAAGCACCATAAGTGAAGAAGCATCATAAAAGAAGCTTCACCTTTAGGTGCCCTGTAAGATTCAACCAGCCCATGAAAAACCTTTTCATGAGCTATATCTTTAGGTTCCCCATCAATCTTAGCAACTCTAGCATCCACAATGAACGAAACATCCATAGCCCACACTTTTGTCTCCAAACTAGAAACCAAAACCTTCAAAGAACCACCACCACGTCCAAGTTAAGTCGCATTAGCAGGAAAAGCATTTGAACTACCCTCATCCTTTGCCTCCACCGTTGTTCCTTGTCAGTGTCCATTCTTTGGTAGCGAAGCAACGCCCAACGACCTCCCTTCTTGTGTGCCACCATTTCCAGCTTCTCTTCCTCGATCTCTTCAACAGTGATAAGAACCTTTGAAATAGTTCAAGGTAGAAAAACTACAACCAGACAAATACCAAAGAGTTCTAAGCAATGGATGCAATAGTCAAAAGTCATCTTCGGCTAAATAGTTTACCAAAGAGAAGGCAGTGACTGAGTTTCAACAATTGATGGACTCTACATGAGTCTCCCTTTCTCAAAATAAAAGTGCGATTGGGGATCAAACTAGAGCACTTAATCACCAAGTATCGCAGTGTTCTACCAGCTCATTAGAGAATGAGCTCGCTTGAGTATCGAAGGATCTCAGATTGTGATGTCCAACGATAAAATTAAAAAAAAAGTCACCAACTACCTATATTTCACTTACCGCCACCATGAACAAAGAAAAGCTTCGACGAAGGTTCTTCTTGGGGAGAAAGTCCCACGCAAGAAGGCCTAAAGAACAACTTAAGAGAAGTCCAGAGGACAAACCACAAGAAGCAGTCCCAAGGACAACTCATTAGGAGAAGTCCTAAAGAAAACTAACAAGAAGAAGCCCTAAGACAATTCGAGAAACAATGCTCCGATGATAATGGAGCTCAAGTCGAGAGAGAAGGAAGAAAAGGCCAAGAACTCTTGTATGAATAGCTAGAAGATTTTTGAACATAACAATTGTTTAAGGAATTTTCCGAACGAAGATATGTTGGTTCTTGCACGATAATAAGTAAAAAAATTTCAGAAGACCGTTAACAACCAGTCATATAATGACAAGTCTAATAGCCACCCTTGTAAGATTCTTGTCCATATAAATAACAGAGAATTTGTAAATGAATACAAGTAAAATTTGGGCTTCTAAGGGAAACTCCGTCCAAGTAAATTCTCCTCTCATTTTTTTTAGTTTCAAAAAAAAAAATTTCCTCTCATTGCTTCAAAAGAGTTTCTCTTACTCAATTCAACACACAGCCCCTGCCTAGCACTTCTATCGAGGAGTGGGATTGATGTCAATTACGGAACAACACTTAAATGCACTATACGTTTGCTTCAATCAAGTACTAATCTCACCAGCATATATATAACAACATTTGCAGAGTTCAAGTTACCCAGATTATTGCCTCAATAGCAATTTGAAAGGAATGTTTTTGTACTTCAATCAAGGTTAACTAACACCATGTTTATAGGTTTATTTCCTTTCAAAAACTCGCCAAAAACCAGATAGACACATCAAAGGTTAACTAGATACCAAATCCTTGAAACAATATTTAGAAAATGTCAATCTTTGAATAATAAATAGATATCAAATCATTTGCAAGCTTAGAAAAACACTACCAGTTTCTTCACAAGAGCCAGCAGCATAAACGATGAAGTTTCACAAATTGAAACTGAAAATGTAACATAATCCCAAGAACATCATACCTGCCGGACAAAGGTCCACTTGGTATGAGCGGCACTCATGGATTGCTTCTGAATGTATGTATGAGAAACCTTCGCTCCCTCCTCTACCACTATCTCGACCACCGAATTGGACCAATAGCAAGCGCCGCCGCTCCCCTCTACTCCCAGATGCTCTTCCACAATCGACAGCTCCGATCCTTTTCCCACAACTACCAAAACCCTAGGGTTCGATAACAGCAGCCTACCCGACCCCGCTTCCGTTGCCTCAGCGGCACAGAATCTCAAATGTAACGGATCATCAACCAACCGCTCTCCTTCAGGAATGTATACCACCGCAAGATCAGGGGCGCCGAATCCGTTCACGTTCCAAAACAGATCGCCGTCGCTAAATCCCTCGCCGGCAGCTGCGAAAACGGTCTCGTAAAGGTGCCCAGAAGGAACGTCAACGGCGCTGCCGGCGAAAGCGCCTGCGGGGAGGGAGGTGAGGCGGGAGAGAGAAGGGACTACGCAGCCATCGACGATGGTCAGGAAGTTGGATGCGGGGAAAGAGAAGGAGGGAGCTGGATGGATGGCGGATGTAGAAGCAGCGGGGAGAATTTCAGAGGACTTGAGGAAGGAAAGGTCTGTGAAGCGAAATGGCTCTTCTTTGGCCGACGGCCAGCGTTGGGTGAGGAGGGACTGCGAGGAGGAGTCACGGAGCTTTAGGAGGACGGAGGGGCAAGAGGTAGAACACAGGGAGAGGGAGTCCTCAAGCTTGTCCGCGATGTCGAGGACGAAGGGGTCGGAAAGGGAGGCGGAGGTGAAATTGGTGGCTGTTGCGATGGTTTTTTGGTGGAAACGGAGGCGGCGGTTGAGGAGAGGACGGGAGCGGAGGAGCCGGAGGGGAGAGAAGGAGGCGGAGGAGCAGCTGCAAGCCATGGCCTTCCCCGGCTTCGCCCTAAAGCGCAAGTCAGTTAGGGGGAGGTGGAATGGTCATATCCGGTGTGCAGTCAATGGCGATGGCGGAGCGAGCGTTGTGAGAAATTAAAATTATTAATAATAATAATAATAAATAAATTTTGTTATATTTTATNAATTAATATTTTATTAAAAATAATTAAATATTTGAAATAAAATAATATTTTTATATTAAAATTTATATAAAATATTATAAAATTTTATTTATTATGTTTTAAATTACAATTATTTTTATTCTGATTTTGATTCTTGTGTCAAACTGTGATTTACTTCGATTTAAGTACATTATAAAAATTAAATTATAAAATTAAAAGATCATAATCATATATGTAACTTTTAAACAGGTTTTATTTGAATTGAATTCATTTACATTTAGATTGCATTATACCTTCTCACGATCGACTCAGATCGGATCGATCAAGTCAGATCTTGAATCAAGTTGAATTAGTACTCTATAAATAAAGTTTTATATATACAATCTTATTTTCATAGCATATGATTAATATATTAATTATGATGATAATATTATTTTAATATAATCTATTTTCCAAAATGTAACCAAATTTGTAGCTTATTGATAATGGTTGTGGCAATTAGTATTCACTGAAAAATGAGATATCCTTATTAGAGTGATATAATGTAATAGTTACAATTATTTATTAATTTGGATATAAAACGAGAAGAGAAATTGTTTGACTATTATACAAAATAATGTCTCACTTTATTTCAATTTTCAAGGAAGACAATCAAGAAAGTACACATGAATGTGATGAAGTTTCAGTTGAAATTAAGTTATTTATGGTGACTCAGTTGAGTCAAATATAGATAAGTCAGATCATGGTTGATCAATGATCTAACTTGAAAAAAATAATGGATCATATTGGATTTTGGATCAGGTAAATAATAAGTAAAATGTATCTAATTAATTATATTTTTGGGTCAAATTTCAGATTGGATATCAAAATTTAACCCATTTACAAACCTGCATATTCGTAGAATAGTTTGTTACAAGAAACAAAGTTTTTTTTTAAATTTTTTTTTTTTGAAATACATAGAAAGTTATGGAGGAGTGGCTGAACTCTTATAATAATAAGTGAAAAGATTGCACATTTCACTAACTATAGCAGAAGTATATAATTATCTGGCAGAAATTATTTGGTTTGGCAACCGAATCGTGTTAGTTGTTTATACCCTAACAGGGGTTTATGTCGCATGGCTGCAAATGGCAAAGTGACAAAGTAAGAGAAAACAAAGATGGACTGACAACTAAGCTGGTTTGGGTCAGACCTAATGATAAACTATCTAATTAGTTAAATTAGATAACAGATCTTAACAAATCATTCAGTTGGCCAGACCAGATAGTTTACTATAGTCTACCAGACAGTCCATTATTCTTCACTACATAAGTAGGTACATGTGTACCAACAAGTATCTAAAAATAAAACTTGAGATCATGTAAACATTAATTAAAGAGGATTATGTGGTACTATATCAACCTGATCTCAATTTACACCTATTATTTTAAATAGATACTTAATGTTAGTACGTGTGTATCTATTCATAATTGGGTTCCTAAAATTAGCATTTAAGACTAATGCCCACACACACAAAAAGGCACGCCAGACGTGAGCGTGTGCAGGCTATTGTACGGGTGTGACAACTAGGGAGCGCAGGGCCGACGTGTGCAGCCTGCACTGGCCCTTACGCAGGTCCAACACGCATGGACCTGCATGGACTGCATCGCATATGCCAAACATTGCATCACCTGTAGTATTGAAAATGAGTATTTTAGTCATTTAATATTTATATATTTATTTTAAATATATATTTTATTTGAAAACTAAAATATTTATAAATTAAATAAAAGAGACCTGATTGAAACCTAAATATCAACTTTAGATCCAATTGAATCGTTTTTTAAATTATAAACCTAGTTAATATTACCTTTAAAGCTCTGGAACTAAATGATAATTATCCTTAATTATTTTACTAAGATATATATGAAATATGAAATTAATTAATTATTATTTTAATATATAACATAGAAATAAAAGTAATTTTTTGTTTCAAAGTATGTATATCATATCAAAATAGTTAAATATAAATATTAAAATTTATATATAATCTGATCATATGCCCTATAAAATTTCACTATATTGTAAAAATGGAGCATTATCTTGGTTTAGTATTTAGGGCAAATAACTAGTAGGTTTTTATAATTTATCTATAATTATATTTTAGTTTACAAATTTTTTAAAAAAAATATTTATATTTTTTTAATATTTTTTAAAAATCTTTCACTTATATTTTTAAAATAAAATAAAATAGAAATTTAATAGGCTCTGCAGTTTTAATTAAGACCTAACTAAAATATTTCAAAACAAATAAACTAATATATAATCATAGATAAAAACTGAAGAAATGGATATTAAAGTAATATAATATTATTTCGAGTCGCTGATGTTAAAGTATGTAATTATCAAAGGAATATGTGGTTCAATATTATTTTAATATTATATTATTCAGATGTTATGATATATATATTTTATTTTTTTAATAATAATTTTATAATTTTTTATAAAATTATTTATACATATTATCAGATTAAATAATTATTTTTTTATATAATATAGTAAATATTAAAATAACATTGAACTCAACGCTCCTAAATTCTGATAGAATTTGACATATTTTTAATTGGCTATAATTGGATCTAAATCTCACTCATATTAAACTAAGGCCTTGTTTGGCGCGAGAACCAAATCAGGATCAAAGTGATACTAATTTAAATAATAATAATAATAATAATAATAAATAATTTTTTTAATTATTTCATATAAATTCTAATATAAAAAAATATTATTTTTACTTCAGATACTCAATAATTTTTAATAAAAATATATATTTTATTTCACATTCTAGACCAAAATATTGAACCAATATTATAAAAGTCAACTAATATCCTTAAGGAGGATGATGTAAAAAGCAATAGGAAGAGGCATATTTCTCTCCTAGTGAAAAGCCTAACGTAGCATAATGAGCCAAAAAGTTAGCCGCACTATTTACGTTAGTTATGCGATACATAAATAATCTTATAAAAAGAAAATAAAAGCAAAATGATTGTAACTTGCTCATAGGGCTGTCATCGATTCGATCTCGAGCCGATCCGACCTCGGCTCAAGATTGAATCGAAAGTCTTCAATTCGATCTTGATTGATTCAGAGAATGAATTAGGAGAGTTCGATCTGATCTCGATTCGAGCTGAGTCTGGCCCATTTGTTATCGATTCAAGCTCAATCCGGCTTTCGATTAATTTTTGATCTTTTATTCAAATATTATGTATAAATATATTTGTTCATTCAATCAGCTTAAATTATGGCTATTCGCTTTGATCTATTATTTAAAGATAAAAATAAAAAATAATTTATAATAAATATAATTTAAATAATTATAAAGAAAATTCTAATGAAAGTCTAATGAAGCCTTTCAGTAAACTACTGAAAAAACTGCATACTAAATCTAGTTACATATATAAATATTATATCTAATATTTTTTATTTTTTTAATCGATCCAATTTCGAGCCATTTTGATTCGATCATTTGCCAACTCAAGATTGGATTAATAAAATTTTCGACCCAAACAAACGGCTCATTAGTCGGCTCTTTAGTTTCAAGATTCGATTCAATTTTCGAACGATCTTCGATTTTTGAGCAAAATTAACAGCCTTACTTGCTCAACGATAATATTTCTATGAGTTCTAAGATCTTCTGATAGCATTGCTGGTATGCATGGCCACTTGCTTGGTGCTAAATTATTATCTAATATTTTAAAATATTTCAAAAGGCAAAATACCAATATTGTTAGTAAGGCGAGTAATTCTCGTATATCAAGGAGATTATCAACTGGCTTTATCCTTTACCTTGTAGTTCAAAACATGCTCTATTTGCTAATTTTTAATTAATAACATTTATTTATTAATAAATGATTTAATCATATTATTTAAAATTTTAGCTTCATATATTTTATGGGTTATAGAAGCCCTAAATAGTAATAATCAAGTTTTTGAAAATCGGACCGACTTCAGAACCGGTAGACTGAAAAGTTTAAGGTTCAATGGTAGAACTGGGGTTAAACCGGGTAGAAGTAAAAATTAAAAAAAACTAATAAAATATAATATAAATATACTTAAGATATATATTATTCACACGTCAACACAATAATTAAACATAAAATAAATGTTTAATAATTGAATTTAATTAACAAATAATATCTTACGTCAATAACCCAAATAATTCCAAGCAAATCGAAATAACAATAACCCAACAAAATATTCACAAATCATAAATTGAGTATAATATTTAGTACATCATTAAAAGATCTGAACAAATGTATGTTTTATCAATATTAAAATACTAAAATATTTTATCATTTTATATTACTAAAATACTAAATCATTCTGAAAGGATGGGGGCTGGAGAGGAGAGTGCGAGGCAAGGGAAATCGCGAGTTCGTGATTGTCGCGCGAGTAGAGGCCGCAGAACGGAAGCTGAGTTAGGGACCCAGAGTTTAAGAATTTTTTTTTTTTTTAATTTTAAACTCAATCGGTCCAACCGTACCGGTTGACCGGTTGAATCGCGGTTTAGACCAGTTCTAGCCGATTTTAACCGAATCAGGTCATAAAATTAAACCGGACCGGTTGGCTGACTGGTTCACAGTTCTACCGGTTGAACCGGCCGGTCCCTGGTTTTTAAAACCTTGGTAATAATAATAATAACGGTGGCATATTATATTAAGCTAATTCCCCATCCTTATATTTTGTTAAGCAACTCAATTACTTACCAGCAGCGTACGCATTTAGCTTCTTAAACTTCATATTAATTATTAGTATTTCTGCATCAAATATATATAATTTACTACGAATACATGAATAAGATTAACCGTCGAGAGCGTTCCTCCAAAATTGTTAGCAGAATTAATAGCAGTTAAGTCCCTCTAATTTAACTTATACGTACAATTACATCTCTTTAATATAATTAGAGTATTATCTAATCATCTAGGTGTCACCCAATTTAATTAACATCTTAATGTCATTTAAAAAAAGCTAGCTTATAATTTTTTATAATATTATCTAAATTTTTTATTAAATCAAATAATCAATCTCTCATATTATAATATGACATTATTATATCATTTGTACAATAATATTAAATTAAATGGCCATAAATCAAACTTTTAGATGAAAATACTAGTTGAGTAATAATTAGAGATAATATTTTTCATTGGTTTCTTAATTTAAAAATGCTATAAATTAAGGCTTTATTTTCACAATATTATCTCAAAATAGATGCTAATTAATTCTCTCAAATTTAAAATTAAGGATCTAATTGTACATAAGTACAAACTAGAAAAATATAATTGCAATTAATAATACAAAAGAGCACACAAGCTATAGATAGATTACTAGCTATAGCTTATTCGTAATCACGCTTTAATTCTTTTTTTTTTTAAATATTTCACTTAGCTAGGCATTTAATTTAACACTATAATTAAGGACTTATTAGATGCATATTGTGTTTTACTTTTTAATTCATATTGTAAATTCTAAAGACTTAAATTAAAGACATTGAAAAATTATTATAGACCAAAATATAATTTTAACTCGACTATAGGACCTATCCGTAATTATCCCATACAAAAATCTTTGGCGTGTGTTAACTTCATCCTGTCGGCACGCTTCAGTTGATTTAAACTGCGGAGAGCAACGCCCCTGCATGCATGCTTCTCTCTATAAATAAACGAATCCCTTCCGCCGGTCATCAACCCAAGCCTCCACGGCAGATCAGGATCTGCTAGCTCCAATGGCGGCGTCTAAATCCCCATGGGCCTCCCTCTTCATCATAACTTCCCTTCTGGCCGCCGCCCAGGCCGGGAAGATCGCGGTCTACTGGGGCCAAAACGACGACGAGAGCACCTTGGCCGACACCTGCGCCTCCGGCGACTACGCCTACGTCATCCTAGCCTTCCTCTCCGTCTTCGGCAACGGTCAGAACCCCCAGCTCAATCTCGCCGGCCACTGCGACCCCTCCTCCAACGGCTGCACCGGAATCAGTAGCGACATCGAGACCTGCCAAGCTCAGGGTGTGAACGTTATCCTCTCCATAGGCGGCGGCGCCGGCTCCTACATCCTCGCCAGCCAAGACGACGCCCGGCAGGTCGCCACCTACATCTGGAACAACTACCTCGGAGGTCAGTCGCCGTCGAGGCCGCTCGGGGACGCCGTGCTCGACGGTGTCGACTTCGACATCGAGGGCGGCAGCCCAGATCACTACGACGATCTGGCCAAGTAAGGGTGTTAATATGGATCGAAAATCGATCGAAAGTTGAATCGATTTTAAATCAAATCGACATTGAGTCGATTTAAATGAGCCGACTAACGAACCAAAAGTTCGGCTTGGTAATAATTTCGAGCCGATTTTGAGCTGCGGTAGGCTTGATTCGATCTAGCTCGAATTAAAATACATGTTATATATATATATATATTAATACATATATATAATATATGTATATAATATATATTAAATATAATATATATATATGTGTTATATTATATATATTTATTATAAACTGAGCTAATCTTGAGCCGAATTAAATCGAGCCAACTCGGCTCGAGATCGGCTCAAAAACAAATTGAGATTTTATTATTTCGAGCTATTCGAAAATGATTCGAAATCGGCTCGAAGTTGATTGGAATCGACTAAAGCCAGCTCGTAGTCGAACCCAATCGACTTCGAGCTAATTTCGAGTAGATTGAAATATGATTGATCTAATTTCGAGCAGGTATTAACTCGGCCCGAAATCTGATCTATAAAAGCCTTATGGCCAGGAACTTCTAAATTTAAATTTTTATTTTTTTTATAAAAACTAACTTTAGACTTAAATCAAATAAATTTATATTATTATGCTTTTTATGATCAGATTTATTTGATTTAACATAATTTTATAATATACCTAACAACTGATATAGTATTTTTAAAAATTAAAACTACCAAACTACTTTTTAAAAAAATATAAAAATTGTAATTTTTTAAAATGAGATTTCGGCATTGAATCTAATAAGACCAACTCAACTTGATATTTTTTAATATATTTAACTAAATAATAATTAACTACATTACTTTCAAATTTGCAGTAGTTTAGTCCAACTATTTTGATATTAATTTAGTTTTATTAATTTTTAATATATTATTATTTAATAAAATATTAAATTAATTCAAAAATAAAATTACTCTGATGTGCCATTAGATCATATATATTTTGATAATTAATAATTTAAAATTTTAATTAATTTTGAATTCGTTAGATAAGTCTAAAAATCATAAAAATTATAATATGTTATAATTATATTTAGATATAATTTATATATCTCAAAATATTTTATATTTTTTGAGTATTTGATATTAAATATTCTAAAATCAAAATGAACTATTAATTTTTTTTAATATATTAAAAAACATGCGTTAACAACATTACATCACTTTTCTATTTCGAATTTAATTCAATGGTTATGATATTAATTTAATTTCACCAAATTTCAATGAGTTATTAGCCAATAAAATTCTAATTTAAATCAAAAAATTACTCATAGTCATTAATTAATGTTGAATTATTTTTGTAATAATTAATGATTTAAAATTTTTAACTGAGTTTGAGTTCAAAAAAATAGTCAAAATTATGATGAGATATAATTTTACTTAAATATAATTTGACAATTTCTAATATTTAAATAAGTAAATATATTAAAATAATTAAATATATATATAATTATAATTAATTAAAATTTTAAAAAAATGATTTTACAGGTACCTGTCGGCGTACAGCAGGCAGGGGAAGAAGGTGTACCTGACGGCGGCGCCGCAGTGCCCATACCCGGACGCGTGGGTCGGTGATGCTCTGAGCACAGGGCTGTTCGACTACGTTTGGGTGCAGTTCTACAACAACCCGCCGTGCGAGTACTCTGGAGGGCAGCCGGCGACGAACTTCTTGGATGCTTGGAAGCAGTGGACGGATGGCATTCAGGCGAATGAAATCTTTCTCGGGCTGCCGGCGGCACCGGAAGCGGCCGGGAGTGGATTTATTCCTGCGGACGAGCTGACTTCGTCGGTGCTTCCTGCGCTGAAGGAGTCGGACAAGTACGGAGGAGTGATGCTCTGGTCAAAGTACTATGATGATGAGAGTGGATACAGCAAATCTATTCTGTACTCTCTGTAAAAGATCTGGGATATATACCTACTAATATACTATACGTATATATATCATGTCTTCGATTATAGTTTGTTAAATATTATACATAGTTTGTGATTAATTTGTTGTATTAATTCCAGATTATATATATATATATATATATATGTATATATGTATCTCATGTATGTATTAATAATATATATATGAAGCTAAGAATCAATCAGAGAATCGAAAAAGAAGTTTTAGCGTAGAAACCGACTGAGCGGAAAAACCATGATGCCATTCGGGCGTCTTTCCAATATTTTGACCATGTGGTTATTGCTTTTTACAGAATTGCAGCAGAGTAGAAAATTAGGAGAGAGTCAAGCAGAGAGTCTCTTCCTCTCTTCTCCTGTTATAATGAGATTATATAGTCTGAACTGATCCTTGGATATTCACTAAGGGAATGGTCTCCATCTCTGACATCAGGCCAATGATGACTGTTACGTTGGTATATCATGACTTCAGTTGTACGGATCGTACCGATCAAATAGGTGAGCCATGCTTCTTAAAAGCGGCATGGGGTCTCGTACTTTATGTTGTGTGAGTAGTTCGCCCTAGGGTTCTTCGACATGGGCTCTTTGGCGACAGCTTTTGCCTAGAGGCTTCTGTTCAACCTTCATCCTTCCTGAAGTACCTCTGACGTCGATGCCACCTAGGCCTCCACTCGTACGGTCTATATGCATCAGTGTGAATCTAGATGTAACATATATATATATATATATATATATATATTTATTTATTTAAATTTATATATATATTATGTATTTTTTTTTATATGTATATTATGTATTTTGTATAAAGATGTATGTATATTCATATAGGTATGTTTCTCTAAAGTACAGATTATGTACATGTAGATTTCTATACAAAAATATAAATATATTCATACATATGTTGAATGTGTATTTAAAAACATATATATGTTCATATCCACAATGTACATATATGTATGTATATGTATAAATGCATATATAAGACACATATATATATACATATGAGTGATATGACTATACATATATATAATTAAAATTATAATCATATATATATATATATATATATATATATTAATGTACATATTTTTATCTATGTGTGTATATTTACAAATGTATATAATATAAATTATGCATTAATAACTATTTTTTTGTGTATCAAGTACACAAAAGCTGCAATTTCATATTCAAATATGATCATGCATGTAATTTTATATTGTTATAAAAAAAAACAGCCACACAATTAATGAAAGTATGCAGCCAATTCACATTCTAATTAATACAATTTGGCCCCCTTTTTACAAAATAGTTTCTAATTTCGTACTCTTATGGAAATTTGCTATTTAATTGTATGTTTTAATTAAAAAAAAACATGTATATATTTCTTTTANATATATATATATATATATTTTCGTATTCTTAATTAATAAAAGTGCTCTTTTATAGTGTTATGCAATTTTGCACTTTTGTATAAAAACAACATTTACATAATAATATACAGAAATACTATTTTATTCTTATAAAAAAAAATTTCATTAAATGAACGACATTCCTAAATACTTTTAATCATTTTATCAATTAAAAGCAATGTTTATGTATTAGTTTACGAAAATGGTCTGTTGTGTTGATGTTACACGAAATTAAATAGTATTTTGTTACACAAATATATAAATATTTTTTTGCATTAATATATAAATATAAAAATAATTATTGAGTTCAACCAGCTGAATTTCTTGCCAGCCAATAGGGAGAGCAACATAAGCAATGGACCTCTCGGTGCTGACTTAACTTCCACCTATTACCTATTAGTTGGCCGAATAATCGAAGTCAATAATTTTTTTAGGCGTACAACACTTTGAATAATAAAATTGGGCTGAAATTCAGACATATTAAATTAAGCTAATCCAAAAATCCTATCATTTGTTTAGGCTAATCAATTGTTGACCAGTAGCGTACGCATTTAGCTCCCAAATTTCTTTCCTAATTAATTAACAATAAGAATTCCCATCCACATGATTATGTTACTAATAAAATAGATTTTATTCAAAAAATAATAATAATAAAATAGATATATCTATATATATATATATAACATTATTGTTGATGTGATGACTCGTGGTTGATAGTTTGGTGATGTCCCAAAAAAAAAATTCACTATTACAAGGATTAGTTTTCAAAATTAGACTTCTATAACTTATAAGTAGTATAAGGGAAGTAGAAATAAATCGTTCTACATCAAAAATGAACATAAATTTATAAGCTATTAAGTAATAATGTGATCGGTTCAACTTTTAGAGATGCATTTAATTTGAAAAAAATAGTGAGGGTAATGATATATAGAAGTTCCTCCAGAGTGAATAATATCTTTATATGTGGATCAGTACTAATATATTGTTACAATTCAATCAAGAATCCATTGAATCCTTAAACGAGGACTTGAATAGGTATCCAAACAAGAACCCGAATGTTACATGAGTTGTTTCAAATAGCAAATCATTCGGATCAATTTTTTCCCAAAAAATATCAAAAATATTTAGAAATTAAAGTCAAACACCGTCGCCCAAACTTCCCCCAAATCCCTAAAAAAGAATGCCAGTACTATTAAAGCACTTGGAGGCACAAAAGCCCATGGCAAGGAACATCCTTTCCTCCAAATCATAAAAAAATTGATTACAAACAAAGGGAATGTCACTTTGAAGCTAGTTCTGTTTGGTTGGTAGCCAAATTAATCACAATTTTTTTTTTAAAAAGTAAAATATTTTTATATAATTTTTAATATAATATTTATATAATTAACTAACTTTATTTTTCATCATATATATATATATATATATCAAAAAAAAATTTATATATTTTTTTATAAAAAATTTTAAGAAAAAAAGTCATAGTAACTTGGCCACCGATCAAACAAAAGCTCTTGTATTTTCGATCTCCTTTAGTTGTGATCACTTCTACTCAAAATGTTCGTCAGTGCTTGACCCTTTTTCAACTCTTTTTCACAACCCTATCCACTGTATAATTACAATACATACTGTTCTTGATGATAAAAAAAATTCCTTTTTAACCTTTCTTTTCTTCAATTTAAATCACTGAGTTTAATGTTATTGTTAATTTATTATCTCTCTCACTCACAAATTTTCATATAAAAATTGCTCTCATTTTTTTCTCTGATATTATCTCGATCACACTTGCCCTTAATTTCCCTTTTTTTTATCAACAAATATAATCCATTTATATTGATCTCATGACCCAGCTTCGTCTTTACAAAACTATATAATTTGAGTACTTTCAAGAAATTCACTCATCCTAGAACTACTCCATTCTAAGCATGCTAGTTTAATTACGGAGTTTTCTATTATTAGCTAGCCTCACGGTTTTGCTCAAAAGATATCTCTATTATTTGAGATCACGTCATCTATTCATACAACTCAGCATTTTCTCCACTTTTCGATATGGAATGATTAATTTTTGTGCTCCTCCACCTAGAAGTCTTGTCAGGGGAGGCTGCTTGTTCGGGTGATTCCTATTCACTCATATGGACATCACCCCAGCGATCACTCTCTACACTCTTCGATGACGTATATCACACCATTATTCAGTAGTATATATATTAAAAATAAGGGTAAATTGCATTTGGCTCCTGAGTTGCAAATTGGTCCCAATTTGCAACTTTAGCAATAATAAACTAATGAGGGATTTACATCTATCACTCCAAAAGATCTATTATTTTCAGGTGGTACCCCCAAAATTTATTATTTTGATGTAGCACACTTATCTAACTTAAATAATGGGATGCTGCCTGTAAATTCACACTAAAATGAGGAGTGCTGTATGAAAATAATAAATTTTGGAGGTGTTATTTGAAAATAATGAATTTTGGGAGCGATGGATATAAATTTTACTAAATTAATTAACTATCTAGCATGCCTCCAAATTTGTTTGGAATACTAAAATTGAATGCTTTATATATTAACGTACGTAATCGTAGCTGCACGATAGCTTCAGTGCTGCTGCATGCATGCCTCTCTCTATATAAATGAACAAATTGATGCGTCTTCACAGCAGAGCACGGTACTCACAAGCCAAATTAATGGCGACGGCGAGATCCCTCTGTTTCTCCTTCCTCATGATCATATCTTCCCTTTTGGCCGCCTCCTCCCGAGCCGGGAAGATCGCCGTCTACTGGGGCCAAAACGGTAACGAGGGCACGTTAGCAGACACCTGCGCCTCCGGCGACTACGGGTTCGTCATCCTCGCCTTCCTCTGCGTCTTCGGCAACGGGCAGACTCCCCAGCTCAACCTCGCCGGCCACTGCGACCCCTCCTCCAACGGCTGCACCGGCCTCAGCACCGACATCAAGTCCTGTCAAGCTAAGGGAGTGAAGGTCATCCTCTCCATCGGCGGCGGCGCCGGATCCTACATCCTCACCAGCAAAGACGACGCCCGGCAGGTCGCCACCTACATCTGGAACAACTACCTCGGCGGCCGGTCGTCGTCGTCGCCACGGCCGCTGGGCGACGCCGTGCTGGACGGTGTCGACTTCGACATCGAGGGCGGCAGCCCGAACCACTACGACGATCTGGCGAGGTACCTGTCGGCTTACAGCGGGCCGCAGGGGAAGAAGAAGGTGCACCTGACGGCGGCGCCGCAGTGCCCCTACCCGGACGCGTGGGTCGGGAAGGCTCTGAGCACGGAGCTGTTCGACTACGTGTGGGTGCAGTTCTACAACAACCCGCCGTGCGAGTACTCGGAATCAAATCCGAGCAGCTTCAAGGAGGCGTGGAAGCAGTGGACGGACGGAATTCGGGCAACCCAAATCTTCCTGGGGTTGCCGGCGGCTCCTGGTGCCGCCGGTAATGGGTTTATTCCGGCCGGCAAGCTAATTTCTGAGGTGCTTCCCGAGCTCAAGAACTCGAGCAAATATGGAGGAGTGATGCTTTGGTCCAAGTACTACGATGATATGACAGGATACAGCAAAGCCATTCTGCACTCCGTCTGAGGGAAATCCAAACAAAAAAAAATCTGCATATCTCTACATATGAGATGTGCGATCGATAATTAACGTGTTGCTTACGAGCTTCTATGATCTGTGTATGTGCTCCACTGTTTATATATATATATATATA
>JAEMOT010001743.1:234278-244526 GCA_019297695.1 Apostasia ramifera | reverse complement strand
TATATATATATATATATATATGTGTGTGTACATTTTAATGTGTTTAAATGCGCCGTTACTTGAGTTCTATATATTTTCTAAAAAAATGTGTGATTGAGTTTATTATGAAGATGATTTGGTTTGATTAGCTAATTTCAAATTATGAGGTTGAAGTGTGGCTAGCTAGCTAGACACTAGCTTTACCTCATAGACCTAGTGGTGTGTAATTTAAGTTAGAAATTCAAAAACTCGCGTGGCCGATAAATTACAAGATGATTAATTATCATAATGTACGATGCAGTAAAAAACCAATTAAAATCTCGAGCCATGCAAGAAAACAAGATAAAAATCACGAAAGAAAAAAAGAAGAAAGAATGAATGCATGGGTGTTACATGAATACCCCAAATAATTTGATTAAAACTACTGCCACACTTGAAAATTTTCCCTCATTTTTTCAAGGATCTATATATCATGAAAATCTCATAATCTCATCGTCTTTAAATCCTAGCTAGAAAAGTCTAAATAATTAGAGTTGAATATGTATAAGATATTTATAGAAAAAACTCATAACAAAATTTGATCAAGAAAATTGACTTAGAAATTCATGCATTAGACTGCCTCGCTGTCAATTTGTTCCGAAGAACGAGCAGTTTGGTCCAATATTACAATATTCATCCTTTCCTTTGTGATCCTTTACTTACATACCCCATCCCATGTCACATACTTCTTTAATGTTCTTGATATGGAAGATCTACGCTATATACTATCATAAATTTATCCTAAAAAATTCTATTTTCACTCACACACACATATCTTCTTCTTTTTTTCTCCATTCTTTTCTTGTTTTCATGATGAGCTCTGTACCTTCTTAACCGTTCCCTATATTGCCAACATTTTTATCAAAGCAAAAGAAAAAATCATTTGCCAACATTTTTATCAAAGCAAAAAAAAAAAAATCATGGCCATTTTCTATTTTCTATTGGGTAAAAATCTTTCGTGTCTCTGAATTTTGATGCTTGTTTGATCTTTCAGTTCTTAGATGCCTCCAAATTCGTCTCTCTAGTACGAGAAAATATTGAGTTCGGAGTGCTCGCCACGTTAACTTTTCGTACATCAGTTAAATGGCGATACCTAGAAGAGCCACCGGCCCACGGTAGCTAGACATTATGATCAATATACTTGTTATAGACATAAATGTGCTTGTTATAAGCATAAATATATATAAATGTGCTTTTCATTAGAATATAAAGCATATTTATATATATTTATGCATATAACAAGCATATTTATGCTTATAATTTTAATAACAAACACATTTTTATATATTTATGCTTATAACACGTACTTTTATACTTATAACAAACACATTTATGTCTATAACAAGCATCTTTATGCCTATAACAAGCACATTGATCATAGCGCCTAATAGGCATAAAAATATTTGGGTTATATATGCAGCACTAATTTATTTAGTCAGATTAAAATTAATTTAGTTAATTTTAATATTTAGATATATTATATTATATATAAAATTTAATATTAAAAATTAATTATATTTTATATTATATATGCATAATTTATAATAAAAATAATTTTATTTTATATTCTAAACATATAATAAAATAAAAACTGATTTATATCATTTCTCCTGCACATCTTAATATAATAATTAATTTTATTCAATTTTTTACAAATTATTTTATTTCTTTTAACCAAAATCTTATGTATTTATTCATTTAATTATTTTAAGTCAGTAAAAATTTTAAAAAATTAAATTCCTTAATAGCCATACACTAAACTATCACCTGAAAACTTATATAATGAAACTAATTGTATATAAATATATGTCATGAAAAATACTTATTATTATCATCATTATTATTTAATTAATATGAAGTCGAGTAAGCTCAATCGAATTACATGCGCACTCGAAAATGAATCGATCAAAATCTCAAGCAATAAAAACAGATCGATCTTTAACCAATTTCGATGAAACGAGTTCATAATATATAATTCGGCTCAATATTCGATTTAACTTTTAATCAATGATTAATTTTATAAATAAATTGACAGCGTACGTATTTAAACTTCTAAAATCCATAACTCAATATGAACAAAAAATAAATAAAAAGCCATCACTAAAAATTATTAACCAATCAGCTCCCCTGCACAATTAACTATTAAAATACATTATCTTGGAGCACATCGAACAAAAAGTTAAGTTCACGTCACTGTATATATAATGCTGAGAGTCAAATAAAATTAAAAAATTACATATACCACCTCTAAATTTTTTTTTTTGTTTAACACCAAAATTCAATGCTAAAATTACAAAAAAAAAAATTGTAATTATATTTTTTATATTGATAAACAGCTAAATTTTTATCGCATTAAATAAAATAAATAATTAAATCTTTAATTTGATGAAGGAAGCATAATTTATAATTATATATTCAGAATTATAAAATAATTTATATACATATCTAATTTGGAAATTAAATGAGCAACAAATTATTCTTTAAATGCAATATATATAATTACCTCTAAAATAAATTACTGAATCTGTCTTGGCCTAAAGTCCAGGCTATGATCAAAATGGCTTCAATGGCTTTCAACTATTTTATTAAAAAAATAATAAAAAATTAAATATATTAAAAATTATATAGAATGTGATATAAAGTAAATTTTTTTGTTAAAATTTATGTATTACAACGACAACAACTAAGCCTTAATCCTGCTAGAAAGGTTCGGTTGCATGAATTTTTTATTTCCATTGTGCTCTATCAATTAACAAATTTTTATCTAGATTTAAGTGAGTAAGATCACTAATTGTAGTTTCTTGCCATGATTTTTTTGGTTTTTGTCTTCCTCTTTGTACATGAGCAAAATCCAATAATTTGCTTTTTCCAACAAAAATTTCAATCGGCCTATTTAGATTCTAAAGTATTTTTTCAAAACTCGAGTTTCATTTTAACTCATTCTTTAGTTTTATTAATAAAGACAATATTATTCGAAAAGAGTTTACACTAAAGTACTATATTTTGGATATGTCCAGTCAAGACTTTCATAATTAAAGCAAAAAAATATAAACTTAAAGCTAAGCTTTAGTGTAATCTAACTATAATAGAAAATTTTTAGTCAACTTTTTGTATCCAAACACTGATAACAGTTGTTTTATATATGTCTTTGATAACTTGAATATAGTAGTGTAATTTTTTTTTTTCTAAAATTCTCCAAAATATTTTTTTTGAGATTTTATCATAAGTTTTTTCTAAATCAATAAAAATTAAATATAGATTTTTCCTTTCTCTTCTTAAACTTCTCAATAAATGAATATATTTTATAGTAAATCTGCCTGCCATAAAACCAAACTAATTTTCTGATATCTTAGTATCATAGCATAACTTATGTTTGATCACTCTCCCCTGGAGTTTTAAAATATAATTCATTAATTTAAATTATTTATAATTAATATAATTTTGTACATCGCCCTCATTCTTGTAAAATACTCTTTTTTTATTTATTGTTATTTTTTTAGTTTTTAAAATTATATTAAACAATTTAATGAGCTAAGAAACTCATTCAACTTTGAAGTACTTCCAAATATCTGTTAGGATGTCATCCGGTTCTACTATTTTTTTATACTTCATGACCTTCTTTAAAAATTTTCAGACTTTAACTTTGTCAATACATCGTATATAAGATTAATTTGTACTTTCTTTTGAGGTGCTGAGTTCACTAAAGAGGCGTTTTGTTCGTTGTTATCTTAGTGTTATGTTATGTAATCTAGATATCATGACATGTAGATATTATTTTTTTACTAATAATTCTATAATCTAATAAAAAATTATTTGTAGATATCATTAAACCAAACAATTAATTTCTCTAGATAACATAACATAACAAAAAAATAACATTGAACCAAACGCCCCCTAAGATCAATTGTATTTTCACAATATTCATTAAAAGCTGTTGAAATTTATGTATTGAGAATGAAAAATAAAATTTTTTTAATAAAATAATTAGAGGCTATTTTAATTATGATCATAACCTAAATGACCTCAAACTAAACAAAATGTAAGTAAATCATGTGCCTTTCATACAAATACTCATTTTCCTATCAAAAATTTATGAGTTGTTTATTTGTAAAGTTATTTTTGTTGGGGTTAAATATAAATTTTGAAGTTAAAGATTTAAAATAAAATTAAATCTATTTTAAAATATATATAAATTGTAAAATAAAACTAATTTTAATATTAAATTTATGTAAAATTTAAAATAATATTAATTTAATTTTAAAATTTATGTATAATGTTATTTGAAATTTTTATTTTAATTTAACAATTGATTAAAATAATTCTCTTTATTTTTTTCACTTTTTTTAATATTCATTTTTTTATATCTCTATCTTCCTATCTCCAAACACCAACTCACCCATTCCTCTTCTCTTTTTGTTACACACGCACATTTCTCTGTACCTCTTTCCTTTTCCACAATAAACTATTAATTTGGCATGTACATATTATTCATCGAAGGAATCAACATTGCATCCCGCTCAGGGGTGGCAATATATAATTCGATCCGTGAATGGGTCATTAATTTTGACCTGTTTATTAAAGAGGTCGGGTACGGGTTGAGCATAATCGGGTCGAGTAGTATGCGGGTTGGACATTTATAAAAAAAGACTTTATAAACTGGTCAGATTGACTCGCAACCCGGCCTATTTATTAATTGAGCCAGGTTTAGGTCATGAGTTTTGACACATTTAATAAATGAGTTAGGTTCAGCTCGGATTTGAGTTCGACCCGAACCCGACCCACCTACCCATTTTGCCACCCCATCCCCATTTGTGCACGTGGCAATAAAAATCAACAACATTAGGCTTTCTGGAGCCTTAATAGGTTTTGGTAAACATTTAATCCGAAGTTGAATGAACGTCGTTCACGAGGTTTGGTTAATCTCGTTGTCGATGTTTTCCACCAATCTGCTCAAAGGGATTCCTAACCTCATGCTCGATGCTTAGGGATTGATCATATTACAACAACGGTAACAATGTCATTCCATGAACAGAAATTTTCTAGTGGCCGATCACAATATCATTATCTTCCATCCAGGCCGTCAATATGGCTAATGAAAGGTCGCCCCATGGTTATTGGTCGCTAACTGGTTGTACATGGCTTAGCAGCTTGGAAGGTCATGTGTCCCCTTTTGAAATAACGACAACGCAGTCAGTGACTGAAAGTTATGATCGAAAGCCTTCAGCAAAGGATAACATCTTCACCTATAGATACCTCGCCAAATCATCATAAATGGGGTTGATTTGTCAAGTCTTAAGATTTTAACTATTTTCATCGAGGAACTATACTTTTCTTTCTATGTTTATTACTTGTAATTACATGAAGGGCAAGACTTCGCAATTCTTTCGTAGCGAAAACTTTATCTTGCGTGGTCGATGAATTTAGCCCTGAAATATCTTATATCGTGTGTTAGTCTCTCGATAATCTTGAGTTCTTTGTGCTAACTATTATTGCAGGAAACTCTACGTGCTACTAATTTTTTGAACTTCTAACATTTTTGTCAACACATATAGTACACAATTTCCAAGTTTTTTCATGTTTCACATCATTTTTTTTAGGGGGCATTTGGGTCGATGTTATCTTGGTGTTATGTTATGTAATCTAGATGTCATGACATTTAAATGTCATCTTTTGATTAATAATTTTATAATCTAATAGAATATTTTTTGTAGATATCATTAAACCAAACAATTACTTTCTCTAGATAACATAACATAATATTAAGATAATATTGAACCAAACGCCCCCTTAATTTTATCCCTAGATCACAATTTTTAAAAACAAAAATAAAAATTCCGCTAACTCAAAATTCAAAATTCTAAACTATATATCCTAAATTACTTTACTACTAAGTTCTAAGTCGTGAACTCTAAAATATATATCTTTAGTTTAGATTAATTATAATATAATTCATTTAAACTCAATTTAGTGATATAAAAATCTCTTATAAAGTTCTGAATCACACATGCACAATATGATGAGGTTTACAAGAATGCATTAGTAAATTATTTCTTTCTTGTAAAGTAAAGCGTAATTTTCTTAGATTTTTTTAGTAAATTACACTCAGTTCTATGAGTTTAAGGCTCAATAACGCACATATCCACGTTATAACATCGGGATCCCTAAGTTTTAATAAATTATCAAATAAAATTTTTTTTATTTTTTATTATTATTTTTTTTAAAATTTGCCATTATACCCTTCCCCCTCTCTCTCCTCCCGAATCCCGCGCACGCGCGAAGCCGAGCGACCGCCTACGAATCCGGCGGCCGCGCAGTATGTGCGACCAGCCGACAGCCACACGGCCTCGCGCGTGCGCTGGGATCGGGAGGAGAGAGAGGGAGGGAAGGAGTATAATGGTAATTTAAAAAAAAATTAATAATAAATTTTTTTTTAAAAAAACTCATTTAATAATTTATTAAAATTCAGAAATCTCGATGTTATAATTTAAAAAATATGAACCTGTGCATTATTAAACCTTAAATTGAAAGACTCGGGTGTAATTTACCTTTTTTTTTTAGCTTGAGCATGTAAATCTCCAACATTTAATCAAGGAGGCTGAACTCTGGTTAGCAAGATGAAGAATGAAAAGAGAGTCAAAATTATAAATCACCCCCCAATTATTAAAATCAATAACCTTCACTTCATAAAACGTTAGATTTAAAATAAAAATAATTCCTTATGTTAAACTCTATATAAAATATAAAATAAAGTCAATAATTAATTTAAAGTGTGATAACTTTTATGTAAATGACAGTCCATAAATAAAGATGATATGCCATTTTGTTAGAAAATAAAGAAAGGAGATAAAGCGAAAAAAAAGTAGATGGGCGAACTAACATTCATCCTCGAGCAATAAATCAAAACTTCCTTGGGCCACAAATCGAAAAAGAAGAATAAACACTCGTATCACAAACAAAATATCTCAAGGAGTTTGGCAAAAGATTAAGATTTGATGAGAAGATAAACCTAAAGGGACTCAAACGAGAACATTAACCAAGATATGATGAGAAAATTAATCAAAGATTATTTTAAAGTATGATTAGTTCACTTTTATATTTGATGATTAGTACGTCGAATATCATATTTAGTGTGTGTATATGTGCTAGATTTCACGCCTAACATATAGAATCATATCTAATTACTACGAGACATTTTAGGTACTTTAGAAGATACTCAACCGCTAGGGCTATGGTATCCTAAAAAATCACTTACACGCGCACTAAAAGGATGTTCATATGCTGATTTTGTCAGTGAAAAAGTGAATAGAGACTTGATACCTCACCGAACATCTACTCCGAGATCCTTCCTCGAAAATTCGACAACATGACAAACACCACTCTTATAACCGTTGGAAGTTATTCTACTAAAAGCAAGGCAGCACTCCCACTCCACCAAGAGTCTCATAACAATCATGTAAGATTTATTTGCTACATTACAATGACTTAAAAAATGACACGAGCCACACACAAGTTACCCCCTTTGTACCGACTATAAACAGAGAAGTTGTGTCAAGTGAAAGCGCACTAATAAGAGAATGAACTTCGAAATAAAAAGTGCATGAAATTTTGGAAAAATTTGGAAACACGACTTCAAAAAATTTCCCGTAACTCCTATTAAACTCAGAGTAAAAAAACTTTCCACATACCGATATTCATGTAATTTCTTTGGAAAATCAAGATCAGTAGAAACCCATCTCTCTTCTAGTTTTTAAGATTTTCATGTAAAATTACATCCACATCTACTTCTTTATATTTTCTTTTTTTTTTTTAATTTCTTATTATAGTTTTAAACAATCTCCCTGAGATGACAGTCAAAGCCCTATGCTTCCATTAACAAATTCTTGCATTGGCAATTCTAAAATATATTTTCTTTCTCTTTTAATCATCTTTCATCCTTATTCTCATCATTTTCACAAATTTTCATCTATAATATTTGTTCTTTGCAATAATTTAGTTTGGTGTGGATTTCAAAAGCAACATTTTGATGGGGATTTGATGTGTTGGATTTGGTACTACCTAATGATTTCATTTTTGATTTCCATGAAAATGGAAAATAATATGCAATCCGTTGCTCCGAAAGATTATAGGACCTTGTGGTATTGACTTAATTCAATAATTTAAGAGATGATACAATATATCATCTCCTCAACTATTAGATAAAATCAATATCTAAAAGTTTTAAAATGACCGATTTTATCATAATCATAATAAGAATCTTACGATGATTTAATTTTTGTCATCCTACCTCAGTGACAATCTTGCACCAACCAAAAGTTCCTTTTGCCCAAACAAAAAAGAAGCCACCTATAAAAAGAAGGAAGCTATTAAATGCATTCCCTTGAGTGATAAAAGAATGAAATTTTACATAAACTGTATAATTACCTTCGTATCAGAAGATCTACAGGTATTAGAGTACATGAATAGGCATGAGGAACAATATTTTTTCAAGAATTAACACTAACCAGACATTTTGCGTTCTCAGGGAAGTTCATTGTTGAAGATGAACTTCATCGTCATAGCTGTGAACAACGAGATTGCCGGGAGATGTTTTCTCTCTCTGGACTAAATTCTCTCCATCTCCAAGTTCAACTTCACCACCCCCTTCCCATCCCCTTCCATTCTGAAACATCATCTCAATCTGCTCCAACGATTTACCCTTCGTCTCTGGTACGAAAGAGTAAACAAATGCCACGGAAAGAGACGAAATGGCGGCGAAGAGGAAAAATGTTCCGGCTACAGATATCGCTTTTGTCAAGGAAAGGAAAGTCATGGCAATCATGCCACTACAGACCCTGTTTCCAAGAGCCCCCAGGGCGCAAGCTTGAGCACGTACCTTCAAGGGGAAAATCTCCGAGCTCAAAACCCAGCAAACTGGACCGAGCCCTATCGAGAAGAATGCGACATTGCTGCATACTGCAAGTATTGCCACTGTGATCCCCAACTTTGAAGGAACCAAATCAGCTGCAAGTAAAGCAAGAAAAAGCCCGAGCCCAAACAAAGAAGCAGTCATGCCAATTGTACTAATGTACAGTAATGGCTTTCTTCCAATTCTGTCAATCAGAAAGATAGCAAACAAGATGAATATCGTCTTAGTGAAGCCAACAGCAACAGTTGCAGCAAGAACAATGGAGTCAGATTTAATTCCAGCGTCTCTGAATATGGTTGGGCTATAATAGACAGTAGCATCTATGCCAGAAATCTGCTGGAAGCACTGGATTCCGAATCCGGTGATTATCATACGACGAAGGGCTGGAGAAGGATGCAATAACTCCCGCCAGACAGCGATCTGCTCAGTCTTTTCTGGATTCATAAGCCCTGCGGCTTCTTCGATCTCTGCTAGTCGCTTCTCTGCCTCTGCTGGATTATCGCTTACCTTAAGCAGCACAGATCTTGCTTCATCAACCCTTTTCTTCAAAACCAACCATCTGGGAGACTCTGGGATAACAAACAGTGCAAATCCAATGAAGATAGAAGGTAGAATGCCAACACCAAGCATTATTCTCCAGCACATATGTTCTGAAAGACCAGAGAAAGCATAATTTGACACATAGCCAAGAAGAATCCCAATGTTTATGCAGATCTCTGGGAGTGATGTGAATGATCCTCGGGTTACAGTAGGAGATATCTCGGCAATGTACACTGGAGCTATCATGACTCCGAACCCTATCCCGATTCCAGCCAGGAGCCTGCCGATCATCAGTGTAAGAAAATTGGGAGCACCTGTCATGACGGCAGCACCTGTTTGGAATACTATGGCGGCTAAGCCGATGGTCCATTTCCTTCCAATGGCGTCAGATGTCCTTCCACCCGCCAAACTACCAAAAATGGAGAAAAAGCTCAAACAACCAATAAGAATCTCTTGTTGGACTTCTGTTATGTGAAGATCCTTTTGAATAAAAATAATAGCCCCGCTCATAACACCAACATCTGAGGAACAGTTGTTCAAAGATTTAGCAAAATATTTTGGAGAGCAATGACAAGCTGTAAGAAATCAAATTGAATTAAAAAAATCATTGTTGCTTTGGGCAGCTTAAATCTGACCAAAGCAAAAAGATTGGAACTACGGGCAAATCTATCTTTGATTACAGGAAAACACTTATAATTGTACAAAACAAATACAAAAATCTTTCAGGGTTTAAATTCAACAATACACTACCCTTTATCCATGGATAGAAACAATTGATTATCAGG
>JAEMOT010001743.1:173310-234206 GCA_019297695.1 Apostasia ramifera | reverse complement strand
ATATATATATATATATATATATGAAATTGAGAAAAAGACAAGTCACAACTGTCAACATGGACAGATGGAAGGGGAAGAAAAGTCAAAGGCTATGTGAGGAGAGTGAAAGGAGGCAGCGACAACAACTGTGGGGTGTGACAGTGACGAGAGTGAATAGAAGCGGACAGCAGCTAGGCGACCTCAAGAAGAGGCAACGGTGGTAGATAGCGCCTCCCACGGTGGTGGCGGTGACAACGTAGGCAAGAAGTGGTGGCAGCGGCACAGGCAAGGTCTTTCCATAGTACTAGAAACACATGCAAACTAAAGACAAAATAAAGACAATCCATAAAACAAGAAAGAAAGACAAACAATTGTTTTCTCCATTCATTTACAAAAAAAGACAAGGTCACAAAAGATAATTTGTTTGACTCACAAGGAATTACATTTATAGTATAACTAATACAATAGACAACTCAAAACACACACATACAGAAAAGATTGGAAAAGGGTTACTTCGGGTCACCGTGTAGTTCCCTTATGGTCCCAAATAGCTACTTTTTCTGTTAAATGTCCTACTGCAATTGATCCACTTCAACCTTCAGCTTTACCATCTCCCCCTTGTGCTTGATCATCTCAATTTCCCACTTCTCTCACATTGTAGTAGATCATAGTTCTTCTAGATACTGGCTAAGTGATCTTCAAATGCCTGGTTCACTGTCACTAATTCCTTCTCCTCATAGCCTCATCCCACATATCCAAGGCCTAAATTTGTTTTTTTTCTCAGCAATCTTCAAATGTCTGGTTCACTGTCTCTAATTCCTTCTTCTCTTCCTCCATAGCCCCATTCTCCATATCCAAGGCCTAGAATTGTTTTCCTCTCTCCTAAGGGGTCCCTTGGTGCAGAACGAAAAGGATCTCTCTCACCCTTTCAGGGTTTTGGCACCAAACCAAAAGATGAAGTCGTTCGGGTCATTGGCCTCTTTAGGCATAGGAATCATAAATTCTTCTTCACACGTAGAGCCCTTGTACTATTCCGTTGAGACTCTTCAACTCTCAAGAGCGCAGTCAACATTAGTGCTAAATCTCCTTGGGGGACAGAATGAGGTTTCTCAACTCCCATATCTTGAGGCTATTCGATCGCATCTAAAGAAACTGAACTTGCCTTCTTGATGCAGCGTTGGTTTCAATTTAAGGCAATCCAAACGCAAAACATCATGGAATAATTTTGATAATTAACATTTAGTCCAGGCAAACTCAGGAATCTCAAGTAAGATAATTAAATTATCGAGCTTAGAAAAGATTTAGTATAAACGCATTTTAACTTAAATTCTCTGCATATGACAATTTAACCAAGCCAATTCAACATAAAACTCTAACCAAACATTAACTATACGAAATCAGCTCAGAACAAGGAATTTGACATGGATTTGAACTTTCAAAATTTCATTCTCAGCAATCAAACACATGAATTTCAACAAAACTATGGCTCAACATGGAAGCATAGACAAAGGATCACAACATTACTGAAAATGAACTCTAATTGAGAATATGAGATTCAAATAGAAATTATAAGATGAGAAACTAAACATAAAATATAGTCTTCACACACAAGGAAGGTGGGAGCACAACTAAACTCAAGAAAGTAAGTAAATACTACGAGCAAACTAAAGAACCTCCGGCCTCTGATTTTGAAGCCTCAACCCCCCTACTGTAGCCTTTGACAAAGCTGAATCATCCTTTAAGACGAAGCCGTAGCCACCTACTACGTTTCTGATGACGACTCGTAACCTCTAACTGCTCAGGCAAAATAGTGAAGAAGTCCCTCTCCTCACAGCTCTCTGGTAGTAGAAAATCATGTCACATCCTGCTCAAAACTGTATCCCGCCCTTGTATTTATAGAGGAAGAAAAAGGTGGGCGAGAGGGAAGGTTGCATACAGGAAAAGCTCTGGAGTGACATAAGGAAGAGATCATATCCAACAATTTCTTGTGTGGGACATGTGGCCGGCGAGAAGAATCACCGAACTCGAGGGAGATGACAACGAGGTCCAAAGGCTTCATCAAGAGTGGCTGCAAGATTTGAATGCAAATCCCTACCTGGGATTTTAGTTTTGATGAGAGCTTGTATAGCACACCCTGCATTGTTTCACCCTTTACAAATAGATCCAAATAGCCCATGGCTTCTCAAAAGTGATTCAAACTGAATCAAAATTGAACCCAACTTGATTCCATTTGAACAATTCATGGCCCAAACTGACTCGAGCTGAAAGTAAAATACATACAAGGCTTACAGTGGATATTTCGAAGATCAAATAAGTCTAACTGACTCGATAACTAAACTAAAATGCAGAAAATAAAAGATAACTATACACAAAACTTAAAGTAGACATAATCTAAGTTTGAAACCATAGATTATATCTATGGTATTGATTTGTTTGATCAAGCTTTACATCACTTCTCACGCTCGATCATCTTTTTCTTTCTCCTTCAATTTCACCTTTACTTTTTTCTTTCAATTTCCCTTTCTCCCATCTCTTTCTCCTTCACCTTCCCTCTCTCTTTCTCCTTTTCTTCCTCCATTTTTTGACGCCACTTCTTCAGACAGGGAGGAAGCAAGCAACAGTGCTGATGAAGAAGTTGTCGGTGTGGTGATCTTCAACGCCTCAGGATCGAAAGCATGTTGGGACCCTATTAGGTTGAAAAGTGTCAAACTAAACTTAGTGAAGCATGTTGGGATGCCTCAGGCATCGGCTCCTCATCCCCTTGTTTTTTTTTTTCCCATTCCTTGAATCCCATAACCATTTTCTTGAACACTGACATCACTTCGAAACCGCACAAATGAACAAGGTAGTCTCCTAAGGTTCATCAACCCCTATTTATAAATAGCAAGGTGCTACACATGGCATAATTCTCACACCACCCACCAAAAACAGCGACAAGCATAGTTGTCCTTGTGGATAGATGGAAGGGAGGGAGTTGTTATATTGAGCAAAGGACAAGAGATCACAATTGTCCTTGTGAATAGATGGAACTGAGGGAAAGACAAACCTGAAGTTCACGGATGTTCTAACAGAGGAGGTGACAAAAATAATAGTCAACTCAAAAACAACAAAGACGAACAGATGACTTGAAAAAGGGAGCCAAACAAAGCCCTAGCGTTCTTCTTTGACAAAGGATCTTCCTGATATTCTGTCCGATGCTTCCTCCTGAAAGTTCGGCTCAATCCATCACCAAAAAAAACCAGCCAAACCTGAACCCTCCCTTTCTTTCCTATTGCCGTGATCCCTCTATTGTACTAAAACCAACACTCAGTGGATTTCAAACCACCGGCATACCATGGTTTTCTCTTGATTTTGGGTTTCCATCTAAAATTCGTTATTGTTCTACGCTCTTTGTTTCTTCTCTGCTTTCTCTCCAGCCGTTGGATTTCGTTGACTGAATTTCCCATCAACAAGATACACAATGTATGTGTCCATAATGATGCAGAAACATCGTGGCCAATAGCTGGTACTACTGAGAGCTTCAGTTGAGAGCTTCAGTACAACAGTAGCGTAATCTAAATTAAGCCCAACTAATGTATGTAGGAAAATAGTAAAAATAAGTCGAACAAAAACCAAGATTAACAAATCTAAAACAGAATAAGAAAACCAACAAAACAAGTAACACCTGTTTGCTGAAAACAAAATCACCAATTAGATTGAATGACTTAACAAGTATAATACCAAGAAGGAAAGCCATATAGTCGCGCCGTTCTACAAAACAGAAATCGAAATAGAATCTCAGACGGTCTTTGATCCCGTTTCAAGTAACAACAGATCAGAAATAACGGTGCCCAGAGCTCACCATAGCCAAGAAGAACAGAGTTGAGAGAAGCGAAGACGGCGCAAGCGAACACGTACTTTCTACGGTCGCTACTCCCACTGTTCCTCAACTCCGACATCTCCCCCTCCTCATCCTCGACGATACGGGCGTAGGCGTCCATCCTTCGGTACTTTCCCGCCGACTGGTTGGGGATCCTGCTCTCGATTCCATTGCCGATCGTCGGCGAATCAACCGCCCCCATTCCCTCTCCGTCTCACGCTTCTTGCGAGTACCGGGACAAGGGGATGAAGAAGTTCAGAGCAAGGAGGAGAGGGGAAGCACCCACTTTCGGCTTCCCAGATCTGCGATTGAGAAGAGGGTTTTTTTTTTTATGTTTTGCTGACTCCCGACTCCATCCACACCGGCGAAAAAGAGAAAATTCCGCGCTCTTCCTTCCATTGCGAATGGCCGGCGGAAACATTGACCTCCGACCTTTCTCGCTCAGTACATAAGAAATTTTACAACTCACAAAAAATTCATAAGAAATTTCTGAAAGTTAAGCTTTGTTTATCACAAGGATCAAAATAATATTATTTTAAAAAATAATAATAATAAATAATTTTTTAAATTATTATATATAAATTTTAATATAAAAAATATTATTTTACTTCATAGGTTCAATAATTTTCAATAAAAATATCAATTTTATTTCATATCCTAGACCAATATATTCGATTCAAATATTTTGGTCTAGAATCTGAAAATAAAATTGATATTTTTATTAAAAACTATTGAGTATATGAAGTAAAATAATATTTTTTATATTAAAATCTATGTAGAATGATTAAAAAAAATTATTTATTATTATTATTATTATTTTTTAATCTAGTACTATTTTGATCCTGATTTTAGTCCTTGCGCCAGACAGGGCATTTATTTAATAATTCGCTTAAGAAATACCTGTTAATATTCATATATATCTTCTTCTGGATTTAATATAAGTGCATCTACCATCTGAGGACTCCAAAATAATTGTAATATTAAATATGCATACCCTGCAATCAGTTTTAATAATATATATATATATATATTTATTACCTACTCTGCCTTCCTCCCACCTTCTCACCCACCAACGGTTTCGCCCTATTAAATTCACATCCTCAACCACCAACCACCAATGATCCTACCCTAAGGTAGAATCCATCTCTCTATAAATAGGCCTCAGAGCCCTCAGGTAGAATCCATAACCTCCAGTTCACCTTTACGTCTTTAGTCCATCTTGGTACGACTCTCCTTCAGCGGCGAGACTCTACTAGCAGAGGTAAGAATCCTGGTCTTACTAAGTTTAAGTACATTCGACGATTTTTCTTGTCGACCCAATTTGATTAGTTTAACTAATGACAAACTTGTTTAACATATGTCAACCCACTTAACCCATATCAAAGTTAACTCATATGTCAACCCACTTAACCCATATCAAACCCGATAAATCTGTTTCGATACATTTAAAACCAAATTAACCCGTTTGACCCAAGATGACCCGTGTTGACTCATTAAAAAATAAGTTAACCCATTTGACCCGAGTTAACCTATTTGACATGAGTTAACCCGTTTGACCTGAGTTAACTCGACTGGCCTGATTTAAACTGTTTGACTCATTTGACTCATTAACCCGAAATGCCTCGGTTTTGACACAAGTTGACCTGGTTTGACCCATTTGAACTAGTTTGGCCTATATTGACCAGTTTTGATTCACTTGGCTTGTCTGACCTAATTAACCTAAGTAACTTAAGTCAATATTTTTAACTTTTAAGCCCAATAGTGATTATTCATATTGAACTTAATCAGGGAACACGTCATCTACCAACAAACTTTTACCGTCTCTCGTTCAGGTAAGCAACTTTCACTGAACTTAGGACATCGTGATTACTAAATTAATTAATTTATAAAATATCAATTAAATTCTGTGAGCTACAATCTACATGTTCTGTATGGCTTTATGTCGATATTCTGTTGGGTATTATGCCAAGATATTATACTGAGTTATACTTAACCCATGTATCCTGAGATATATGATGATATAATGTGCTGGGATCTTGGTGGTTGACAAACCACCTTCTGGACGCGTGACATCGTGTGGGGGATGTACATACATCCTGTTATTTTGATGTCACACTGGTGACGTACCAGCATTCTGTTATTCTAATGTCACACTGGTGACGTACCTGCATTCTGTTATTCTGATGTCACAATAGTGACGTATCTGCTATTATCATTGTCACACTAGTGACGTATATCTGCTGATTCTGATCATTCTTTAATATAAAAATTATTATACTTGCATAGTATGAAATATGATAAATTACATGATAATCTGATAACCTGATCTGTTGATAAATTGAGCTATATGACTTCACCTGGCCTATTGTAAGGTGGAGGTCGTTTACTCGATATGTGTGACTGACTGTTGTCTGTTAGGCAATTAATCTGTCGTCAGAAGAAGACTGCAAATTTTCTCAGGAACGATGTTTCCTTATATCCCATATGGACCCACCGATATCCTCCCTTATCTCCCAGTATAATTACTTTAATTATTATTCTAACCTAAGACTCTGGGTGACCTGTCTAATTACTTTAATATATTTTTCTTATAATCTGTTTTGTGATTCTAATTGTAGATCACCCCTTATTTTATGGATAATTTGTCATTGAAAATGAAAGTGTGACACTTTAAAGGCACTTCATTTACTAGGTTAAAATTAATGAGATATATTATATTATATATATAATTTAAAATAAAAAATAATTTTATTTTATATTATATATAAATTAAAATAATAATTAATTTATATCACATTTTTCACATATTTTAATATAACAATAAATTTTATTTTATATCATTCGCAATTTTTAATAAAAAAATATTTTCATCTAAATTTAATTTTAAATTTATTAAAATTAACTTTTATAAACATACAGGTACTAAGAAGTTTTTTTATTTTTTTGCTCCAAAATACTATAATTTTCGTCACCTCAATTAAAAATTATAATAACGTGAATTCAAACCCTAGATCTCTAATTTTGGATAAGCTCCCTCCACATTGAGTTGAAAATTTCTGATAAAGTTAAAATCAACTTAATTCAAACAGGCCAACCAATAAACAATCTTTTTAATTTAATATTTTTATCAATCCAATTATAACTTGTAATAAAATAGAATCAAATGAGCTTTAAATCAGATCGATTAAAAAATTAAAAAAAATATATAAATATTTATATATATATATATATAATGTGTTTTAATATATTAATTTTTTCTCAATAATACTACATTAAAATTTACTTTATAATCTTTGATCAAATACTATTTACAATCGTCAGATAAAGACGAATTAGAAGATTTAAGTTGATTGAAAAAATAATATATTGGCATCTATAATTTTGATTAAAATATTAAAAATTAATTGACTTTAGCTCAAATCACAATTAAATTAGGTATACTTAGACTTAAATTGAATGTTTTTATATGTCTACTATTTTTTTAAAATAATAATAACTACATACTTAAAACTTAACTATTAATAAATGTTATTATTTTGAGATATATTTAGCATATTTCCTCTACTACTTTATATATGCATATCATTGGTAAATACAAAAGATAAAATATATATATAATTAACATATACATTTGTTAAGTATATATTAAATCAAAGCAAATATGAATTTTAAACACATGCTATCAGAATTCTATATGCATTTTTAGCTCATGCCTAAAATAGAATTAGCTAAGGACCTTTGGCTCAATATTACATTAGGAGATATTTGATTCAACATTAATTGAATATTATATCATATTATTTTAAAAAAATAAGAATTTAATAATAAATATAGATAATTTTAGAAAAACTAATAAAATTATTACTTAAAAAATAACATCTAGATATTATGACGTAATATCGAAATAATATTGAACTAAATGCCATTTTAAAATTATATTATTTAGATGTCTTATGGTATATTTACTTCAATGGAATGAAATACTGTTTGAATAGAATTGTCACTTTATAGAAATAAAATTATCATTTTAAGAAAAATAGAATACCAATTTTTTTATTTACATGAATGGAATAAAATGTAGAATAAGAAATGAATAGTATTGAACCTTATTAATTTTGATGATTATAATTACTTTAAGTTTAGTACTAATCATCCTCTAAGCATATTTTTCAGGTTCATTGTCTTTTAGAAGATGAAAACTCTCGAGTTCAAGTAAAGTGGAGCTAAATCTTTATTATCTTTTTTTTTCTTAGGACTTTATGTTAATATGTTAGTTTTGCAAGAGATTTTATTTGTCTTTTCTAGATATTTTTACCTTCTTTACACTTGCATATATTGGCGTAGAATGACATTTTATTGTATCTTTTATATTGCCAAAACTCTCTCAAATATTTTTTTTTTCTTCAAAGCACATGTAACATCCCGTAATCCATTGGTTTAAGAAACTAAATAACTTGAGTACTTCTCAAGATGTCATCCATCTCAGTACTACTCTAGCCTATATATACTTAACTATAAAGTTTCCTATCATTAGCCTTATAATTTTTCCTAAAAGACATTTTTACCATTTGATATCACTTTATTTACTTATACATTTTAGGATTTCTCTCCTTTTCGATGTGGGATGATTCATTTCTGTGGCCCTCTCATCACTATTTATTAGTTAAGAAATCTACCAGGAGCCACACTTTGTCTCAGAGATTTCTTTCTCTTAGAACATTACCTGGCAATCACTCCCTACTATTTTCAGCCACGAGCATTAAGGCCCACCAGCTTCCATATGGTTCGTCCTCGAACCACATTGTATTGTAAGATGTCAGTTTTGATACTATATTATAATATTCTGTAATTCAAATATAAAGGTGTTATTTATTTTGGCTTTAGGGAACTACATGACTTAAGTATTTCTCAGAAGATTACTCATTCTAGTACTACTTTAACACAAGTACACTTAACTATGAAGTTTTCTATCATTAGCCTTGTAATTTTGCCTCAAAAAGTGTCTTTATCCTTTGAGAACATGTTATCTATTTATACAGCTCAGGATATCCTCCCTTTTATATAAAACGATTTCACCATTATTTATTTGCCTAGAAGCCTGTCAGGAGCTATACTTTATCTCAGTGATTTTTTTCTCTTAAGACATCTGACGATCACTCCTGTTCGGCCACAAGCATCATGGCACAACTGGTCAATTTCACCTTATCAAGCGATTGGTTCTGCTGGTCCTGGACCAACTCGCCCTGTTAGCCCAAAACTCCACTTGATCATTGGTTACTGTTATTTTGGCTAGTCTAAAATATATTATTTAATATATTTCAATGCTTTGTGATGCATGATATTTCTTCTTTGATAAAATGTCTACAAAGCTTCCTTTTTTCTCTTCTTTTACCTCAATTTTAAATTCTATTTATTACTTATTGGAATATTTAATTTGAATTTTACTGTAATTTTTAAAGCTTTAATTGACTTATTAAAAATAGATATAAATATAACTATTTAGTTATTTGTGTACTAAATTATAATTAAGAATACTTAAAAATATTTAAAAAAAAAGATTTTGAAAAATTTAAAATATTATGTAAATTAGTTATAGATAATTTTAAAACATAATATTTAATAATTCATAATTTGTTATTATTATGTCAATAACCTCCAACTAAATAAAAATAATTTAAGTAGCATAAACATCTTCTACTATCATAATATTAAATCAAACAAATATTTCTTGAAGAATAACAATGATATCTAAATAACACTGACACTGAAATAACACTTAGAGGGCGTTTGGTTTATTATTATCTTAGTGTTATGTTATTTAATTTAGATGTCATGACATCTAGATGTCATTTTTTGACTAATAATTTTATAATCTAATAGAAGACTATTTGTAGATATCATTAAATCAAACAATTAATTTCTCTAAGGGGGCGTTTGGTTCAGTGTTATCTCAATGTTATGTTATGTTATCTTTAAAAAATAATTGTTTGGTTTAATGACATCTTTAAATAATATTATAATTAATTACAAAAATGTCATTACATGGTGACATCTAGATGTCACTCCAAATTGGGCGACATCTCAAGATAACACCGTCAATTTGTCATTATAATGTCAATAACTTTCAACTAAACAAAAATTATTTGAATAACATTGATATTTTCTAATATAATAACATTGAATCAAACAAATATCCATTGATGAATAACAAAGATATTTAGATAACATGACATATAAATAACATTGACATTGAAATAACATTGAACCAAACGCCCCCTAAATAACATAACATAACATCAAGATAACATTGAACCAAACGGCCCTTTAACCAAATGCCCTCTAAATTAAACGACTCAAAGTTTAATTAAGGTATTTTAATCGGCTCTTTAGCGGTCAATTTTCCCTCTTTAAGAACCAATGGTTGATCTCTTTTTTTTTTTTCTATTTAGACTCAATTTTTTTCTTGTGTAGAAGAACAGATGCAGTAGTTTTTTTCTTGTTTTTGAGTTCTCAGCTTCGTAATTTTGTATGCATCAATATTCCTCTGAGCAGAGAACTGAGTTTCTTCTGAGTTTCAGACGAAACAGAGAACTGCTCTCTTTAATTAACTAATTAAAAAACAGTGGTAATCAACAACGATTTATCATTGTAAAATATTAAAAATTTAAATCAGAATTAATTTAACGATTAATCAGCTATTTAGTTAATCAAAATTTTTGATTAGTCACACCATAAGTATTAATTTTTAGGGATAATTACCTACATGCCACACCATTTCGCTTTATTTATGCATTACTCATCCATTTTTAGTTAATTACGCTATACACACTCAAAATATTATAAATTTTTAAGTACATACACTTTCACTTATTTTCATTATAATGAGCAATTATAATTTTTCAATAACCTAACTATAGTTAAGTTACAAAAAATCTGAACCGTTCATCATATTATTTTAAGGATATTTAAATATATTTTGAGTGAAAATCTTTAAACTTTAATGTTTAGGTTGTGATAAGGGAAGGAAATATCCGCGACGTGAATTGATTTTAGGACAGATCAGCACTTTAGTGTGACATTGAGGAAGAAAAAAAAATATATTTTTAAAGGTAAAAATGTAATTTTAATGATTTACTAACAGAATAATTTTTTTCTTCAAATAGATTTTGACTAAATTTTAACTTAAGTGTGTGTATGTAAGATTTTATAATGTTTTGAGTGTGCATAGCATAATTAACTAAGATTGGATAAATAACGCATAAATAAAGTGAAATGGTGTGACATACAGGTAATTATCCCTAGTTTTTAATCATATACTTGCAATCTCAAAATATATTGCATAAATAAAATTATAAATTTTATAAATTATTCAAAAATTATTATATAATAAAAATATAAATAATGCTACGTAGTGTAGTCTCACAATCCGTCTTTAAAATTTCTAGAATCTTGCCAAAAAAAACATTCACAATAATATTAATAAAATATTCTATCATATAAAACATTGCATAAAAATAAATAACTGATTTAATTTTAAATTCATAAATTAATCAATCCAAATTTTTATCTTTATTAAAACATTTTGTTGCTAATGCCCAAATATAGAAAATAGTACATATAAATAGTCGACTGAATATTCTTTTATATATATATATATATATACACATGAAGGAGAATAAATATTTAATATTATTATTATTTACAAATTAATTTATAACTGTAATAATGTAATATAAAATATATATATATATATAATTACGTAAAATAAATTTAATAGTATAGCGCAATAAATTTATATAGTAGGTAAATGATTTTGATTAACCTTTAATTTTTTATAGTAAAATCCCAACTTTAAATATAAATTATCGGTTTCTACAAAATAAAAATCTATCCCTAATTCATCCGTGCGATTAATCAAAAATTTTAGTTTGATTTTTTTGGCCTATTTGATACTCACACTATTTTAATAATTCAAATAATCAATATAATTCTTTTATTATAAGAATTTTAAAAATAATATTAAATTAATTTTTATCTTATTTTACATAATTTTTAATATAAAAAATTAATTTTATTTTTTATATTATATAATTTTTTATATAATATAATCAAATATACTTTTCACCAAATATATATATTTTTTAAAGAAATTTATAATTTTTATAACAGAACAAATATGCACTCAAATTAGTAGGGCTTTATGGTTTTGAGTTTTTTTTTCTCAGCTCAATAATATTAATAAGGAGAAATTATAGAGCCGATTTGATAGTAAATTCAAGTTCAAAATGAATAGAATCAGATTCAAAATTTGAAGCAGGTTCAGATAAATGAAGCAGTTTCAAACTTAAATTTTGTTTGCATAAAAAGTATCTTAAAACTAATTTTGAATCTACTTTAATTTTTTATTTAAATAAATATTAATTTAAAAACTATTTCACCTTACAATGAAATCTCACAAATAATAAAAATATATAAAATTTATAATAAAAGTAAACAACAAATATTTATTCAAAATTTCATACTTTATTTAAATATTTATTAATTTAAAATTCTCACGAGAATATATATCAAAATTTGAGATATTTAAGAGATGTGGTTATGAGTTAAAAGATGATTTATGATTATTCTTTAAATTTTGAATTTATCAGATTTAATTATACCTTAATTTTAGCTTTGAGAAAAATGCCAAATTTTTCTCGAGATATACTTTTTGAAAATCCGGGAAAAAAGAAGAAGCGGTCGCGAGTCTGAAATCACATTTTCGGTGGATTCTGCTTCGTGGCCTCGAAGCCGTTTCATGATTCTAAAACAAATTCAGATTTATCAGATGAATCAGAATAGTTTGACTTATTAATTTTATTAAATCGAGTTCGTCCCAATTTAAACAGCTCGAAGCCGTCAATCAAACAGTGTCGCTGCTGCGGACGTCCGAACCTCCAATCAGTGGGCGCCACGTGTGCCATACAGGTGGATCCGGCACATGTGACGCCCACTAATTGGGGGTCCGGACGTGCGGATGTCCGAACCCAAATATTTTTCGTGCTCTTCCCGCGCTCGCTGCGCCAATTGAATCCTCATGAGCCTTCTGAGCGCGTCGAGCTCCACCACGACCTCCTTCATCGGGGGCCTCTCGCTCCCCTTCAAGCTCAAGCACCTCCTCGCCAGGTCGGCTACGGCGAGCACGTGCCTCACTCCGGCCTCCCTCACCGTCTGATGGTCAATCGCCTCGAGAACCATTTTGCGATCCACCAGGTCGACGAACCGCCAAACCAGGCTCTTCTCCATCGCCACCGGCTTTTCCCTCGTAAGGATCTCCACGAGGACGACGCCGAAGCTGTAAACGTCACTCCTGTTCGTCAGTAAGCTCGTCTGGAAGTACTCCGGGTCAAGGTATCCCAAGGTCCCCTGCACGACGGTGGTGATGTGGGTGTGGTTGTAGGGCACGAGCCTTGAAGCACCGAAGTCGGAGACCTTCGCCCTGTACTCCTCGTCCAGGAGTATGTTGGCGGACTTCACGTCGCGGTGGATGATGGGGACGGGGGCGACGCAGTGGAGGTAAGCGAGGGCCGATGCCGTCTCGACGGCGATCCGCAGGCGGTTTTCCCAGGAAATGTGGGCGATGGAGTTTCCGTTGTGGAGGTGGTGGAAGAGGGTGCCGTTGGGGATGAACTCGTAGACGAGGAGGGGAGCGTGGGTCTCCAAGCAGCAGCCGAGGAGCTTGACGACGTGACTGTGGCGGATCTGTGAGAGGATGACGACCTCGTTGATGAACTGCACGATCTGGGTTTCGTCCACCGTCTTCGATTTCTTGATGGCGACGGGGGTGCCGTCAGGGAGAATTCCCCTGTAGACGATGCCGTAGCCGCCGCGGCCGAGGATTCGGCTCTCGTGAAAGTTGTCGGTGGCCTTCTCGAGCTCGTCGGAGGAGAAGATCTTGGCGGAAGCCTCGCGGGTGGAGATCTGCTGTTGGAGGAGGAGTCCGCCGTTCTGGAGGAAGTTCTTCTGCTTCAGCCTTCTTTCCCTGTGCTTCTTCAGCAACAGGTACGCCGAGTAGCCGCCGGCGAGGAGGAAGACGATGAAGCCCAGCCCAACGCCTGCATGCCAAGTTGCAGACAAGAGATCATGCATTTATTTTGCATTGTTAGTTTTCTCTGTGCTCGAAATAAATATATACTTAGACCGATCTCCAGTAAGGGAATCCTATGGCAGCCGTCACCGTTTCTCCGGCCGTCGCCGGTGTGTCCCCACGGACATGAGCAGGTGAAGTTCCCCGGCGTGTTGTGGCATTTTCCAACGCATGGGCTGGGGTTGTATTCGATGCATTCATCGACGTCTGCGTTGAATGCCATTTCCACCGGTGAGCTAAAATTGTTAATGAGTCCGTAAAGAAGATAAAATTTACAATTTAGCCAGAAAAATTTACATCAAAAAATTCAGAAAATTTGCATTTAGGCCTCTATCAGGTTCAAAAATTAAATTTTAAATAACAAATATTTTATTTTATAAATTTAACAAAAAAACATATAATTTAATATTTAAAAATGTGTAAAATATGAAATATATTTTCTGGTTCTGCTACAAGAAAGATAAGTATTAAAATTATATGTATGTCCAAAAAAATAGGTATATCTCAAAATTAGGTAGGTATCAATTATAAGAAATATGAGTAGATATGATACTTATTATTCTGTATGTATACCTACTTGATTTCATGCTATACTTGGATATATATTTACCTTTAATATTTATGTTTTTTATGGCTTGATCGAACCGTCTAGTGTGACCAAACGGATGGTCCTGCCAGACCGAGCAGTCCGGTCTGACCACGGTACTAGCACGACCGGACAGTCCGATCGTCCGCTCCGTTTAATTACCGTGAATCACAGAGGCTACTGCACACACACGATAAATTATAATTGATAAGTAAATTATTGACATAAATCGCTTACTGTACACAATAATTTTTCCTTCTTTGGAGGTAGTGTGCCTTCCCATTATGGTGGTGGGCCTCCACCACTCGCGAGAGCTTGACTGGTGACTTAAAGCAAATCTATTGACCAACCTTGAGCTTGACTTGATTTTGACTTAGAATGTTGTTACCGTTGACTACGTAATCAAAATTTAACTCAGGAGAATTTTAATATAATTTTATTTTGAGGGTTTGATTCATTATTATTTGAATGTTATATTATATTATTTAAAAAATAATTATATAATTTAATTATATATATATATAAATAAAATTTGAAAAATTTATAAAATTATTGCTCAAATAACAACATATAGATGTTATGAAACTTAAATAATATAATATAATATTAAGATAATATTAAATGAGATGTCTCTTCAATAGTATATAATATTATCTAAAAAATAATTATTTAGTTTAATGATATGTGTAGATGACATTCTAAAAATTTATAAAATTATCATTAAAAAATATCATATAAATGTCATTAATATATAAATAATATAATATAATATTAATTTAATATTAATTTAATTTAATCATCCAAATAAAATTCAATTAAAAATGTATTGTTAAATACGATATGCACATTAATTAATTTATTATATTAAAGATAAATAGCCCCTTTGATTTTTTTTTAATTTATTTCAAAACATTCTAACTTTTCTTACCTACTTGAAAATTGTAATAATTTAATTCAAATATAAAATTCCTAAATTTTCAAAAAATACTCCTTTCCTATCCCCTACAAAAAAACCATGTTATATCTTATTTTCAAGACTGTGTTTTAATTGTAAATTATTTCCGTTATATAAATTATCGATTAACATATCTCAAGCATCATATATGAATTTCTGTATATGTTATTAATATTTTTTATCAAAATTTATCATTAATAGCTAATTAACATCAAAATTTAATTATTAATAACATATTTATTAATAGCATCTCTATGTTATTAATAATTAAATTTAGGTGTAATTTTTCTTAGTTAAGTAGAGAGTGACTTTGATTAGAACTAAAAGATCTCAAATTTAAATTCACACAACTATAAATTTTGATTAGGGAAGGAAAATTATAGTATTTGGGATAATAAATAAATAAATAATTAATTAATTAATTAAATTTTGATGTTTATAATATATATATATAGGAATGGTTTAAGTTTGTACTATTTATGTAATTAACATTATTAAAAAATATATATATACTGAAATATATTACTTGCCTTGGCATTCGATGTAGGGGTTTCCGGCATATCCGTCGAGACACCGGCAGCGGTAGCCGGCGCCGTAGGGCGAGTCGATGCACTCGCTGTTGGCCTTACAGGCATAATCTGGTCGCCTCTCGCCGCCCTTGCAGGTCTCTTCGCCGATCCACCATTCGAGAACTACCGGCCGGAACTGATCGTACATCTGATTGCTGAGATCCTCCGTGGAGAACTTGAACCAATCCTTGTCGGTGATGAAAGCTCGGCTGCACGGCCCGGAATCATTCCTAGATCCGGTCAGGCTCCTCAGGCTGCTGAAGTTCAGCTGGAGGTGCTTGAGCCCCGGCGGTATCGCCGACTGGCAGCAGCCCAGCCCCGAGCAGGAGCCGTTGATGGCGCCGTCGCCGTCGCCGTCGTCGCAGAAGGAGACGCAGCCGCTGGTGCGGTTTCCGTGGCGGAGGATGGCCAAGGCGTCGCAGCCGATGGCGGTGAATCGGTTGCGAGTGTCGGAAAAGGTGTAGGGGGTGTCGTAGAGGTTGAAGGCGCTGTCGGGGGGGAGGCTTTGGCCTTCGGAGTTGTCCTTGCAGTGCCAGGCGAGGGAACGGCCGGCGACGCGGACGAAGCCGTCGGTGACGGAAACGTTGATGACGAGGTAGCTGTGGCCTCCGAGGGAGAGGGTGGGAAATCCGCCGTCGTTGCAGTATATCTCGAATCCCGGCCGGGCGCCGGTGAGGAGGGAGAGGTTTGTGAGGGCTGTAGGGAAATCGAAGACGGCGGCGAAGGGGTATTGGATGTCGGCGGAGGCGCAGGTGGTGTTCTGGGTGAGGACGGTGGGGTTGATTACGTGATTGGAGGATATGAGGGGGAGATGGAGGAGGAAAAAGTGGAGGAGTGGAATGAGCATTGCGAGATCGTTCGATGGATCGTTCACCGAGTCAGGGACTCAGTTTGGCTCCAACAGCTAACAGATCATGAGGCCCAAATTGTACTACTCCATTATTGACGGTGAACGAGTCACGCACGTCTCTAAAAGCCTGCCAAAGACTAAACAAAATATCCGAGCCTGTTTGACGTCACGACTAAAATAAAATTAAAATGATATAATTTTTAAAAATAATAAAAATAATAATAAATAAATTTTTTAAATTATTTCTACATAAATTTTAATATAAATAAATATTATNNNNGCCGGAGGTGTCGTGTGGCCGTGCGAGGCCGCCGGAGGCGGCGCGGGGCGGCGCGGCTGCTGGATCTGATTGAGAGAGGGAGAGTAAGGGTATAATGGTAATTTTGTATAATTTTTAATGATAAAAAAATATAAAAAAGACCCAGATGATAATTTTTAAAAACCTAGGAACCCGGATGATAATTTTAAAAACGTGGAACTGTGTGATAATAACTCTTATAAAAACTCAGAGACCTGGGTGAAATTTACCCTAATTTAAAATAGTTGTAAAAAAAATAATTGACTAAGTCAACTACAGTAAAATGGAATATCTTTTATAGCCGTTGACTTTAATCTACTACAGTATAATTTTTTTTAAAAAAAAATAATAAACAATTGATAGCTTTTCCAGTAAAATTTGCAAACAAAACATTATGAAAATGAACAAAAAAAAAGAAAAATTATGAATTAATATGTATAACAATAGCTAAGCCTTAATCCCACTAAGTAGGCTCTGTTAGATGAATTTTTTATTTTTAATGCACTTTATTATTAAAAAATTCTTATCTAAATCTAAACGAGCAAGAACACTCCTTACAGTTCCTTGCAATATTTTTGTTAGTCTCTTTCTTTTTCTTTATACATAGGCAAAATCTTAATAATCTGATTTTTCTAATTGGAGTTTCAATTACCCTATGATTTACACGTCCAAACTATCTAAGTCGACTTTCTCTAAGTTTGTCCTCAATTGGTGCAACTTTAACTTTCTCGTGAATATACTCATTTCTCATTCTATCCTTTCGTGTATATCCACGCATCCACCTTAATTTATATATATCTACGAATTAACATGTATAGCAACAAAATAAAAACATAAATCCCAAAATATGAAATGAAACATTGAATCATATGTAACAAAGAAGAAAAAATAAAAATAAACTCCATGTTATTTCACCTTTTAATTAATTAAATTTAGTGGAATTTGATAGCATAAACTAAAAAAAGACAAAAATAAAGCTCAGTGAAGCAGATTAAATAAAACTTTCAAGAAATGAGAAGAAAGTTCAAATGCAAAAAATGCTCAACTAAATTGTAGCTTCAGCCAATAATAAAGTAGCTTGAATTTCAAAATCTAATACAAATTGTAATGAATCTCCTTCAAAATCTAATACAAATATAAACATTTGAGCAGATTCAAACTTTGATCCAGAAGATCTCCGACAAAGAAAAAACACAAAATCGAGCAATAGCCGACAAACAACCTATCCTCGTTTAGTTTGAGGCATTTTTTTGGCCTAACATAAATTTTAACTGTAAAAATTAACTCTATTGCACGTCCAACGCAAATACAAATTTTAGAATCAATTTTATTTCACATCTTATGTACTTTCTAAATTTAAAATAATTTTTTTTGTTGTTAAATTTTAAAAATAAATTAATTTGTTTCTCTTATTAAAAAAAAAAAGAGAAACTAAACGAGTAAAAGAAAAATATAAATGAGAAAACTGCAAAGTTATATCAAGCAGGAGCTTAAAAAATAAAAGAATAATTACCTGCATGCCACACAATTTAGTTATATTTATGCCTTGCCCATTCATTCTTAGTTAATTATGCTATGCACGCTCAAAACATCACAAAATCTTACATACACACATTTGAGTTAAAACTTAATCAAAATCTATTTGAAAAAAAAAATATTCTGTTAGTAAATCATTAAAATTATATTTTTATTCTTAATAGTACATATTTTTTATCTTCCTCAATATCACACTAAAGCGTTGATTTGCCCTAAAATCAATTCACGTCGCAGATGTCTCCTTCCTTTGCCGCCACCTAAACATTAAGATTTTAGGATTTTCACTCAAAATATATTTAAATATCCTTAAAATAATATGATGAACGGCCCAGATTTTTTGTAATCTATCTATAATTAGGTTATTGAAAAATTATGATTACTCATTATAATAAAAATAAATTAAAATATATGTATGTAAGATTTTATAATATTTTGAGTGTGCATAGCGTAATTAATTAAGAATAGATGGATAAGACATAAATAAAACTACAGTAGAAACTTATTGAAGATAGCTACGTACAACAATTATTTAAAGTACTGAATCGAGATTTAGAAAAAAAATCAATCACCTACAGTAGCCCAGCACACAAACAATCAATCACGTCTGTGCATAATCAAATGCCTATGCTTAAATATGAAGAAAAAAAAAGTCTTACTGATGTTTAGCTGCATCAGTATTTCTTTTCTGGTTCTTCTATTTAATCTCTGCAAATCATAAATGTGAAAATCGAAAAATAGGAGCATAATATGCCGTTATTCAAATGTAGAAGTATTGTCAGTTTTGGCCTTAAGGAACTGCGTGTCTTGAGTACATTCCAGGAGGTTACTCATCTCAGTACTATTTCAGCTCATTATTAGCCTCACAGTTTTTCTTCAAAATGCACCTTTTTAATTTGAGATCATGTTATCTACTTATACAGGACAGGATCTTCTCTCTTTGAATGTTGGATGATTTTTTTTTGTGCCCCTCTCATAACTATTTATCAACCTAGAAGTTTGACGAGAGCCGCACTTTACTTTAGTGATTTCTTTCTCTTAGGACATCACCCAGCGTAGCATTTTATGATCCCAATGTAAAGGTATTATCCGTTTTAGCTTTAGGGAACTACGTGACTTGAGTACTTTCAAAGAGGTCACTCATCCCAGTACTACTCCAACTTAAACATATTTAACTCACCACTATTTATCAATCTAGAAGTCTGCCAAGACCTGCACTTTGCCTCAGTGATTTCGTTTTCTCAGAACAACACCTGGCAATCACTCCCCACTCTTTTCTACCACGAGAGTCACAAAGAGGAACGAAATAACCACTTATTTTGCTAGTTAGGAAAAAAATTAACATATAATTCACAGAACCAACAACAAATACGTTGAGATTGATGCACTTATATATTCATATAGCTTGGAGTTGAAATTCTTCAACTGCAACATAAAATCTTAGATAATTTTGGTGAGAATTAACTTAAAAAGCAGGACAAAGCTCCCTTAAGCATTAACTTCGTAATGGACGAAAACCATATGACAGCCCTGTGACATCAACAACACAAAAGAGACCTCTACAATAAATTTGGTTAAAAGTAATTTGAAAAGAAGATTTTTACGTGAAAACTGCTTGAGCGGAAAAACTACGACGACCAAATCACGGCGGTTTCGAAAAATTCCACTAAAGAAAAAAATTGAGTTACAAAAGAGAGTCTAAGTTTTTTAAGAGGAGAGAGAGAGAGAGATCCCCCTCAATACATCAACAGGGTTTTTATAGCTTGAGATTTACCCGTAATTATCATGTCAAAGGAGTGGTCTCTATTCTTGACACGCTCAGCTTGATGGCTGCACTTTGGAAGTCTGGCAGCCGTGTTCGTACGGTTGTATAGACTGCACAATTTGGTCATCCCTCTTTAAGATAGCATAAAATCTGTCACTTTGTACTGACAAGGCCCATGCCATTTGACGTGGGGAGTTCACTTGGATCATTCGAGACGGTATCTTTCCCTTGCGTCCATCATGTGTCGCCTTGCTGAACTTCCGACATATATGCTTCATGTAGGCCTTTCACGCGTATGCTCCAAATGTATTGTTGCAAATCTAGGTACAATATGTAGCTAAGTTTCATGAAAATAAAGTTTTAACTTTCAAGAGAACCTTATGTAGCTCCTTACAAGGGATTTGTAGAGCGAAAATGATGTCTCGTGGCCAAATATATTTCATATGGCAGTACGTAAGCAAAAAAAAAAGCATCATGCAAGCTTCATGGCATGGTAATGCCATAATATTAGTAGAAAAAAAGAACTTTCAAAATTATAATGAATCAATTTTGATAATTCAACATAAATATAATTTTCACACAAACATTCCAAATATTTCGAGAAGATTCGCTCATAATTGATGAAATAAATTTACCTTAGTACGATGAGTCGTAGATGATGGAGTCACAGAGATCGATCTAACAAGGAGAACATAATGGGTCAAGTCACAATAAAAAAATCTGAAAAATAGAGAAATTTAATAAAAAGTACAATCTTTTAAAGCACCTATCTAAAAGAATCCCCCATTGTAAAAAATTCAACATTTTACAACTGTTGAGCAAGTCAACTGACTGCCTCGTTTAGTTAGAGCTTTTTTTTAGATATAAAAAAAATTATTTTAAATTTAATGAGAGAGAAATTTATTTTACTATTAAAAAGTATTTAAAATGTGGAATGATTTCAATTCTAATATTCGTATTTATATTGGTTGTGAAATAAAGTTGATTTTTATAGTTGAAATTTGTGTTAGGCAAAAATCTCACCTCGAACCAAACGAGGCTACTTCACATGATTTTGCTAAGGGTCTTTTTGTTTGTAAGGTTAAATTTAATAAAATTAAAATTAAATTTAAATAGAGATATTTTTTTATTAAAAATTGTGAATGATATAAAGTAAAATTAGTCATTATGTAGAGATGTGTAAGGGATGCGATATAAATTTTATATTATATTGGGATATATGAGCGATGTGATATAAGTTAGTTATTACTTTAGTAATGTGCGTAAGATTTGAAACAAAATTAATTTTTAAGATTAAATTTTATGTGTGATGTAATATGCCAAGTTAAAATTAAATCAGGTTAATTTTAAACTGGCAAACAAACGGGGCCTAAGTGATTAACATTAACAAGCGCTTTAAAAATAGTGCTATAAAATGTCTATTTTCTCCTAGTGCTTATTGTAAGATCAAGTATGATATCTGCAGAGGGGTGAATAGACATAATTAAAAATTTTAAATTTAATTTACTTAATTTAAAAGATTAGTACAAAAAATAAAAAGTAAATTAAATAATAAAATGCAAATTAATGTAAGTGCAAACAAAGAAAGAATGTCACATTCACAATTAACACACGATATAATATGGGTCGGCTTAAATACAAGCCTAATTCACCCCACCCCTATCGGAAAAATCTTACTATAGTACACTCTTTCGTTTATGAGAAAAAGCCTGTATATAAATTCTCCTCTATCCACTTACTAAAGGGTCTCCTTACTTTTAAGTAAGGGCACACTCACTCACCTCATCCAATCCTTATTTGGAGGCCCTCTTCACATACCAAATAAAAGCAATAAAGGAAAAACTAAAATATTAAATAAAAAAAATGACTCACTCTTCTTTTTTATGATTGAATCTTGAGAGCTAGAAGAAGAATGGATGAAGAGCTTAAGCACTTGAGTCCAAGTTGCATCTAGATCGCCTTGAATGCTTGATTAAATCTCCATTTGATTATTTTACTCAATTTGAAATGATGGAGAATGAAGGTAGTTGTTGGAAGCAATTAGAAATCTCAATCAACCAAGAGAAATGCATCAAATAACCCACATCTTCTTACATAATGAGTGCTCAAACGACTAGAACAAAAGTTAGAAAAAACCTAAAAGTCGACCTCAGGTTAAACCCTAACTAGCAGTTTGAGATTCAAAATAAGCCAATGGTCAGGACTAAGGTTAACCTTAAGTCGACTTCACAACTAAAGTTGTCTCTAGGTCAACTTGAAAAAATTTCTTAAGATGGCCAAAGTTTTTGTTGAAGGTTACTGCTAAAGGTCAACCTTAGTACTAACATCGATCCTAGGTTGACAGCATTACTGCAAGTTATTCTAGCATAACCTAAGATTAACCTCCAGATCAATTTCACTACTATCAAGTCATACATTAAGGTGAATTTTAATTTTTTAATTGATTTTAAGATTATCTAATCAATACGCTTGAGATTCTAACTTTCAAACTCACATCCAAGCTTTTCTAGCAATTAAGATTAACTTCACAAAAATTCTACTCAAATAAAAATGAAAAATACAATAATGAAAAAAACTCAATTAAAAGCAAAAAAAAAAGTGAGAAATAGAGAAAAATAAGCCCAAATGATAGTTCCACATAGTTCACACATAAACTAAGTATAGAAAAACAAAGTGAGCTAGAAATAGGTGATGATCAAATATGGTGGAGAAATAAAGAACTCAAACTCTTCTATTTGTAATTGAATCAATGTTAAACTCTTCACTCAAAGCTCTTACATCCAATGAACTCTCTAATAGCTAGAAAATTGTAGCGACGATGGCTTTTTAGCTGCAACAACACCATCCATGGCGGCAATGGCGCACAGCAAGGTGGCTTACAAGCACTCGAAGGGTGATCCTCTCTCATATTTTCTCATGTGGGAATAAAGGAGCCTTGAAAACACTAATCCCCCCCCCATGATATTTATAAGCCCACTTCCTTTATATTATTAATCCTTGATTTGTAACAAAGTGATGAAAGGGAGAAGACTAAAGTGAGGGAACATGCTCATTAATGGATTTTGTTTGCTCTCTTGGGCTTGTTAGCTCTAAAAAGCCTTATAAGCCCAAAATGCACCAAAAAGGCCTAAAATAAGATCATGAGTCACCATCTCTCACACATAATATGTCCCCACTCTCTCTCTCTCAAAAAAAAAAAATTACAATAAAGAAATGAAATAACACAAAATAAAGTCGGAGTCTCTCCACAAGCTATGCACGACGTCAACAGTGGAGTCAATATTGAAATGCTTTGCATTAGTCAACTAAAATACGCTTCAGCTAATCGACATGATTTACAAACTACGCATGGCAAAAAATTCCTGAGTCTTTGTTATGCTTCGACTGAGCTGGTTGATCGAGGCACACTTGGTCAACTTACTGCAGAAAACTACATTTACTACCCTAAGAGGCTAAAGTTCACTCTAAAATAATTATGACTCAAAACATATTAACTTTAACTCATATATCTCATGCTTCAACCATCTTCATATACATGTTAAAAACACCGATCTTACATTGGCTTGTCACCAACTCAAAGACCCTGAAGCTTAAATTATCGTCGCTCGAGATAAAGCTTCTAACTCCAATCCATCCGTGTCCACCCTTTTTTATTCATTTTATCATGACTTCAAGATTTTATTACTTTGACCTTGGCTTGCAACATTCGAGCCTGCATGGTCAACTAAAAGTACAAGTGACGTGCTGTTCAATTTAAATTTGTTAAACACCAAAATATAATTAACGACGTAAGAAAAATCGGCATCACAAAGAATAGACTCGTAACATTTTCAGCTTTGCATTAACAGGGAGCTGAACTACGTACTTTCCAATTTTCAGCTTCGTATAAAAGAGATTTATGAATTATTGAAAGTTTTCTATTACTACGAAGTAATGCTAGAACTTTGGAACTGACATTCTCCCCGTATTCTACTAACATACCGCAAACGATTGAACTGTGAAGGAAAAGACTGGAATATAAAAAATTTGGCTAGAAGCTGCAAAAAAAGAAGAATGAAACAAAATAAACTTATGATGATAAAAAAAAAAAAGGTGCAAATATGCAGCCAGTCCCAAGAGAAATTGTTAGGGTTTTGTCCCGTATGATTGGAGAATTATTATTAAAATAATAATATTTTTTTATTTCATCAAACACAAATATTAATAAAAAATTACTTTATATCATATTTTACATAATTTTGAATATATTAATTAATTTTATTTAATATTTTACATATTGTTTTTACTACAATTAACTTAACTTTATTTCTTATTTTTTAGGTATTTAAAAAATCAAAAAAAAAAAAATTTGAAGGTAATTATAGCAAAATTAATTATGTAAAATATTAAATAAATTTGATGAACAATTATAAAATTATGTATTTAAAAAAAATCAATATTTTTATTAAACTTTTTTCCCTTACATTCAAGCACGAATTTTAGTATGAAAAATCATAATTTATTATAGATTTGTAAAAGAATTAGAACGTATTTAATTCATTGTTATTTTTATATTATATTAGGTAATTTAGATGTCATGATATTTAAAAATTAAATTTTAATTAATAATTCTATAATTTTATAAAAATTTATATATAAATATTATTAAATTAAACAATTATTTTTTTTATATAATATCACATAACACTAAAATAACATTAATTATATGCTAAATTTATTAATTAAAATAAATTAATTATTTTTTTAAAATTTAGATAAAATGTGAATTTAATTTAATTTAATTTTAAAATTGAAATTTATATGCTATGAAATATTAAAGTTAATCTAGAAAAATAAAGAGTTTTTTATGATAAAAAGAAGAAACCACAATTCAAATATTTCACAAATACCTACTTATTTGAGGAGCAACAAAAGCTCGAAGATTTTTCTTAAAGAGCATCACCATCACCATCACCAGCCTCTAAATTTCTTGTTTTCTTACATATAACTAGCAAAACAAGAAATCTAGGAGAAATTTTTGCCTGCACCGGTGCACGGTACACTAGCCCAATTAGCACACGACACGTCAGCACGCCTGATCACTTTTATCCACGTGTCGAGTGCTAATTGGGCTGGTGTACCGTGCACCGGTGCACGCAAAAATTTCTCGAAATCTAGAGGCCTGTCATCATGACTTTTCGGAAAATATATATGAAAAAATACACAATAATTGTGAAAAAAGAAGAATCATTCGCTTTGCATCGGTGATCGACATTGCGGCCTTCACCCTCTCATCGAGTAAAAGTTATCTTTGATACGATCTTTAATACAACGAAGAGTCGAATGAGGCTAGGAGCAGTGGTATGAAATTAAACAGGCCAATGGCCGAGAAGTTTGGAGTTGTATGATGATATTTTGGAAGCTCAAAGGAGACCCTTATCTAGGGTTGTATAAACTATGGTTTAAATCAAAAAATCGAACAGAATCGTTTAAATTTAGCGGTTTAGTTTGATTTAAAATCTAATGGTTTGGTGATGGTTTGATATTTTGAGTATTTTGATTAAATGGTTTGGCTTCGGTTTCACATGTTTGAAAATCAAACCGATCGAATTAACCGATTATTAAATAGCCCACGTATAAATATGATTTTAGGGTTGAATTGGTTCAGTTGTATTATAATAGTTTTATAGTATTGACTTTGAATATGTTGAAGTGACAGTGTATGTATATTTATATGCTAATTATTTAGTGTATTTTTTTCAAGTGTGAAATTAGAATGAATTCTTACTACAAAGACTATTTGAAAACTAGAAAAAAATATTCATCAATTTTGATAAACAGATGACATTTTTATTATGTAATTTTGATTATACTATGATATTGATGTAATAATGTGTGCGATTACTTTTGAATTCTTCCTACTTTTTTGTTAGTTTATTTTGGTGATGCGATTGAGTTATTAAGTTAAATTACTTATTATACTAAATTACTCTTATATTAAAGTTATTATCTAGATATTAACATAGTAATATTTAATATCATTATAAAAATATTAAGAAAATTTTTAAGATAAAAAAATATAATTTTAACTGAATCAAACCAAATTAAACTGAAATTTATTTAGTTGATTTGATTTAGTTTATAATTTAATTTGATTAGTTTGGTTTCATTAAATTTAAAATCGAACTCAATCTTTTTTTTTTGTTTGGTCAACGAACCAACTGATTAAATCAAATGCATAAGCCTACTCTTATCAGGTTAGCCGCAGGGCTATTTTAGTCTTGCTTAAGATCAAAATGATATTTAATTTAATAAATAAATAACTTTAACTCTACTATAAAAAAAATTATTTTGTTTCATATACTCAATTATTTTCAATAGAACTATCAATTTTATTTCACATTTTAAATTAAAATATTTAATTTATTAAGGATCTGAAATAAAGTCAATAGTTATATTGAAAATGATGAAGTATAAGAAATAAAATAAAGTTTTTTATATTAAAATTTGTGTAGGATAAAATAAAAATTTATTTATTATTATTTTTGATTTAATATTATTTTAATTTTTAATAAACCAAAATAATCATGAGACTAAATAGGCACAATTATTAACGTTTAACTATAAAAATTAATTTTATTATATATCTAACACAAATACAAATCTTATAATTAATTTTATTTCATTTTTTATGTAATTTTTAATATTAAAATAAATTTTTTTAATATTAATTTAAAAAATAAATTATTTTTTTATCAAAATAAAAAAATTCGGGGAAGATTCGCTGTAGTTGAATGTGCTATCTTATTATTTATTTATTTGTGTGCAAATATTTGTTTTCATGACAAAATGAATATGAGTTTCTTCTATTTAATTTTCGATTTAATTACTGAAAAATTATTATAATTAATTTTTATTTATATTTTAATTTATAATTTTCAAAAAATTTCTAAAAAATTCATAATATTTACTTAATATTATAAATAAGATTCTTCTATAATTATTATTAACAGAATTCTAGTTTTACTCTTAATATTTTTTAAATTTTTAAATTTTAATTATTTACTAATTGTGTTTCATTACTTTCACTTCCCCTGCTACTGCTTCTGTCACTGCTGCATCGCTGCCGCTGTTGCCTCATCGTCGCCGCCCCATTGCCGTCGCTGCCTCACTAGCCTTATCTTAGGGAAGAGAGAGAGAAAGAGAGAAAATGAGAGAGAGTGGAGGGGGGCAGGCTCCCCACCCCCTCCACCCAGTGGCGGAGCCAAGACCTCAAAATACAGGAATCAAATAAATTATTTATAACAATAATATAAAAATTTAAAATTATTTAAATTATAAAATAATTAAAAAAATTCAAAATTCTTACTACCATAAAACTAACATAAATAATCTTCTATAAACTTTAATTATAAGTGAATTATAGTAATTAATTGATATTTTTTTATTATTATTAATAATTTTTTTCACAATATATTTTTATCTCATTTTTAAAGTATTTTTTCTAAAGAGTTAAAATTAGAATTTAAATTATATTTTATTTACAGTGAAAGATTACATATCTCAAATAACTGATCAATAAAATAGCTACTCATAAATTAAAATTTTAATACACTAAATTATTTAATGAATTAAGTACTAGTTCATTAAATATTTAGTGAATTAAAACTCTAAATTATGAATAATTAATTAATTATTTATTAGGGCTATATAATAATTTCTTAATTTAAATATAAAATATGTAATAAATTCTTTAAGTTGAATGAGTTCTCACCAATATGAAGTTTATTTATATGATTTATATATTAAATAATTTATAAAAAAATATGAAAAATTGAAATTATAATTTATCTAAATAATTTGTTAATCTAATATTTGTTTCCAGCTTATTATCTCAATTTATGACATAATATTTATCATGTAAAATTTAGGACTAAAAGTAAAAATAAAAATAAAAATTTAAGAGTTGTAAGTAAAATAAAAAATCAGGGGGTGGATCCCCATGTGGCTCCGCCACTGCCTCCACCTGCTTCCCATGTAACAGAGAGAGAGAAAGAGTGTGTGTGGTTGGAGGACGCATGCTTGCCTCCCTCTGCTTGCTCCCTGGTGGGAGCAAGCACAAAAGAGAGAGAGTAGGAGAGCGAAAAAGAAACTGGTAAATTTAAAATTTTGATAATAAAATATTTCTTAGATGTTAATAAAAATTATTAATTTTGATTTTTTATGTAATAATTTTAATTTTCAGGGAATTTTATTATTACAAATTTTTTAATAAAGTTTTAAAAGATGTGAATTAAAATATAATTAAGTATTAATTATAGGGACTTTTCAGTAATTAAATAAAGCTGTACAAAAAAAAGTAAATAAAATATTCACGGGCGTCCCGCGTCCATAACAATCGATGGAATTTTATTTTATTTTTTAATGAAAATATCGATGGATCAGAGGGCTGGCATTCAGTCCATGGCCATCTGCGTCGAAGTTGATATTTTAATTTTTAGATGAATTTAATTTAAATTGATTAAAATTTATTCAATTTTAAGTTAATTTTTAATTTAAATTAAATCCAATTATTTTAGCCATAATTTTTATATATATATATTAAAAATATATTATTATAAATTCATATATATATACTTATAATTTATTTCATTTAAATATATCATAATTACTTATTTTCTATACACAAAATAACATAATTACATAATAAATAATATTTAATATAATTAATTTTATATATATATCAAGTCAATTAAGATTTGAATATATTTTATTTTGATCTAATTAATTTTAAGTTATATAAAAATTGAAACAAATTTTAATTAACTAAAGTATGATTGAGTTTTAATCACCTTAATATCGCATATTTATATAATTCAAATATTTAAAAATTTTGAATTTATAATATCAGGACAAATTCGAACTGTTTAAATTGTTAGTCCCAAAAGATTAGACGATGTTGAAGATTATATTTACATATTTATTACGTTTCAAAATTTATTTACATTAATCCTCTATATAATCCTAAATATTACGTATAATTCACTTTGATTAACTTTCAGTAATAATGAACAAATTATACGTGAAATATTCTATTTATAGGTCGTTATTGGCTCAATGTCGTCTCATGAGCACTGCCGTTTGCTATCTTCAATCACGCCATGAGTGTTTAAATTAAATTAAATTAAATTATATATGAGTGTTATTTGTTTTACTTACAATATAGGATGTGTTTGTTTGTAAAGTTAAATTTAAGAAGGTTAAAATTAAATTTGGATGTAGATATTTTTTTATTGAAAGTTGTGAATGATGTGAAATAAAGTTAGTTATTATGTTGGGATATGTGAGGGATGTGATATAAAATTAGTTATTATGTTGGAATATGTGAGGGATATGATATAAGCTAGTTATTATTTTAGTAATATGTGTAGGATGTGAAATAAATTTAATTTTTAATATTAAATTTTATGTGTGATGTGATATGCCTGGTTAAAATTAAACCAGGTTAATTTTAAACTCCCAGACAAACAGGGCCAATAGTGTTTTATTCGTGAATAAAACATATTCCGCAGTCATTTTAAAAAAAAATCATATTATATTGAAATATCATTTTACCAAGAGCTTAATTGATAACTGGATACTACTGGGCCTCGTTTATTTTGAGACTTTTTTTTAACTCAACACAAATTTTAATTATAAAAATCAACTTTATTACACATCTAATATAAATATAAATCTTAGAATCAATTTTATTTCAGGTCTTTTGCACTTTCTAATATTAAAATAAAGTTCTTTGATATTAAATTTAAAAAAAAAATTAATTTTTTCTCTTATCTGAAAAAAAAAATCGAACTAAATGAGGCCTAAAAGTAATAAAAATCTTTGATTCTTGAAACTAATTTGATATACTTAATTATCAACTATAGAGAAATCGATGTGTATGAAACCTCGACTTTTATAAGAGCATTTTGGATGAAGGATGAATCGTTATGCGAATGATTAAATGAATTGGAGAAAGTAGCGACTATAGAAGTTCTCGATCTACAAGGAACAACCTGTTTGTTGGCGAACAAATAATAAAAAAAATTTGAATTATTAGATCGTTATTGATCAGACTATACGTTCATCGATTATCTAATGTATTGACCAAATTGCCCAATGCAGCGTAATAAATTAGTCTATTTTTTAGGACTCATTTATTATAATTTTTTTTTTATAAATATTTCTTTGTTTGTCCTCCATATAATTTTTTCGAAAATTCTTAATCCGGAGAAGCTATTTTAGAATTTGAAAATATTATAATCTTTTGTAATACCATTTTAGTAGCTCTTTAAGAATAATAAAATTTGCCCTAATGCAATCGTGATTTTTTCTCGGATTTTAGATTTTCTCGACCTCCTCTTATTTATTCTTTTTTATTAGGTGATTTACATTGAATTTTCTCTTATTGCTTCAATTTTTTACAATATTTTCATTGTATTTGTGTGAGATAATTTTGAAAATATGTGTTATCAAATGCGGCTCGATTCTCAATACAATCCTAATAGTATTATATAAAATTTATCCATTAATACAATATTGTTCTATTTTAAGAAATTCTTTAGTACTATTTATTTTAAAATGCATAAAATATAAAATAAAATTGATCTTAAGATTTATATTTACGTTAGATGTGTAATAAAATTAATTTTTATAGTTAAAATTTGTGTTGAGCTAAAAAAATGCCTCGAAATAAATGAGTCATCAACCTATGTTTGGTTGATGTCGAAGTTGGTTATAACTATTTAAAAAAAAATAAAGTAGCTTATATAAATCTAATACATCAATTAATTTTATTTAATTTTTTTATAATTAACTAATTTTATTTTTCATTATATATATATATAGACTATATTTTTTTATAAAAAATTTGAAAAATAATTTTGAAAGCTAAAAATATTCTTCTTTTTAATTGTGCTTCTTTTCATATAGATAGATTTGTCATAAATTCTCTCAATCTGAATGCTGTATAACTTAAATAATCAAAAATTTTAACTCTTTTGATCATTATTTTTGTTTATAAATTTTAAAAATAATTTTTTATTTATTAAATTAGAGAAAATTAGCTTTGAGATAATTCAACCCACCAAGTTGAACATTAATCTAAAATTTTTCTATTACCTCTCCATTTTTTTCCCTTATATTTTAAAATTTTATATCACTTTTGTAGAATTTGCACAATAAAAAAGATAATCTATACTTGTTATTAAGGGTGTTAATTTGGATCGAAGATCCAAAATTGATCGAAAATCGAATCGATTTTAGATTGAATTGAAATTGAGTCGATTTAAATGAGCTGACTAACGAGCCAAAAGTTTGGCTCGATAATAATTTTGAGCCGGATAGGCTCGGCTCGAATTAAAATATATTTTATATTATAATATGTATATATAATATATATATAATATATATATATGTTATATAATATATATATATATATATGTTATATAATATATATATTATAAACTGAGCCGATCTCGAGTCGAATCGAGTCGAGCTTACCTGGCTTGAGATCGGGTCAAAAAAAAATTGAGATTTGAATTGAAATCGGCTCGAAGTCGATTGGAATCGACTCGAGCTGGCTCGAAGTCAAAGCCAATCGAGTTCGAGTTGATTTTGAGTCGATCGAAATGTAATCAATCTGATTTCAAGCCGGTATTGGCTCGGCTCGAAATCGGATCGGTAACAGCCCTACTTGTTATCCCTCGTTTGTACGAGACTCTGGGGGAGTCTCATAATATTAAAATAAAAAAGATAAAAATGTAAATAAAATTAATTTTAAGGACGTACTTGTAATTCTCTCCCATTTTAAATTCGCCAGCTGGGATCAGGCTTTCTCTATTTTTTGTGACGTGTAACGCATTGCTCGTAGGAATGGGCCGAACGGCTGAAGGGATGAGGACAACCGACGAGATCACTCAGATCAGATAACGTGGTGATGACGTCTAATTGATAGGCATCACTGTCAATTTTGCATTTTTGCGATAAATTTTTCAAAAATTTACGAGACATTTAGACGGTGAACACAAAGATTAAATTAATTTATAAATTTCATTATAAATTTCAATATATTACAGATATCACATCTAAAATAGTTTTTTTTTTATTTTTCATATCTTGTAGTAAATTCTATCAGAAAATTTAACCATAGTTAAATCTCAATAAAATCTCAGTCATTGATCGCATAGTTTAACCATCTACCTTCATGTTAGGGCATCGTAGAGCTGCATTGGTTCCGGTGGCAGTATATTCACACGAGGCGGTAGCGTATTCTCGCGAGATGACAGCGTATTCACGCGAACATCATTATTTGCATCTTCTTCTTACACGGGCATCGCGAGCGGGCAACAGATATTTCTGAGATTTAACTATGATTAAATTTTTTTGTAGAATTTACTGCAAGATGTGAAAAACGAAAAAATAGTTATTTTAGTTGTGATATTTATAATATTTTGAGATTTATGATGAAATCTGTAAATTAGTCTAATTTCTGTATTCACCATGTAAATATCCCAAAATTTATATATATCACCTTTAAAATTGTTATTTTTTATTCATTTTATTCTCCAAATTAAATATTTCTATTTACTATTGCATACTTTATATATATAATAATTACAAGCATGCCCCTCACGAAAGGGATGTTTATAACAAAGAGTAACAAGTGTAAATATCTAAATTTAAGGGAGGTAACATAAATAAATTTCTCCGAAATTTTTAAATTACGATTTCAAACTCGAATAAAACCGACCGATCAAACTAGTTCAACGTCGATTCAGTTTTTTAATGTGATAAAGTTAAACCGATTAAAAATTGATCCAACTAGTGAATCCAATGAATTGAACACATAAGTTAAAATTCATAAATATGCATAATTAAATTAACAATTATGGAAAAGGAATTCAAGGAAAACTACAAAAGAAAAAAAAAGAGAAAAAAAAATATTTTTATGGTTCCTTTTGGTGAAAATCTCTCTAATTATTAGGACTTAATTAAATTAATAAAAAAATTTAAATTTGAATAATTTAATTTATAATAATTTGATATGGTTTGAATAAATTTAAGGGGCATTTGATTCATTGTTATCTTGGTATTATGTAATATAATTTGATGTCATTTTTTTACTAATAATTTTATAATTTAATAGAAAGTTATTTATAAATATCATTAAATCAAATAATTGCTTTCTCTAGATAACATGACATAACATCAAAATAATATTGAACCAAATGCCTTAATATTTAATTACTTCTAAAATTCTATTTTATTATATTGCTAAAATTTTCTCAACATGATGATTAAAAATTTCATTTATGGGTTTAGATTATCTTGTTAGATAATCTTATTTACATATTAATAAGATTATATTATGCTGAAATTTTCTGTTTTAGGTTAGAGATTTATAGCACCATCTTGCGGTATCAAATGATCTTTGATTTTGATTAAAAATTAGTAGTGATTTAGACTTTAAAGTTAGCTTAAAGACACTTTTAACTAATTCTGAACGAAATATATGATTTAGGTGTCATTAGTAGAACTTGACAGAAATTCAGAATTTTTGATTGAGTTTAGTTTATAGAGGATTTGATATAGCGAATGAACTTAGATTGACATAAAAATTTATAAAAATATAGAGTACGTATTATACTACAATTTTTATGTACAATTGTTTTTTAAGAAGTTCATTTTGAAAGATTTTCTGCTAGATGAATTTTACATAAAATATATTTTTAATAATCACATGTAGATTAAATAGGAATTTCTTATACATGATAATTACTAATAAATGTAAAATTTAAAGATTATTAGATTATATAGTATTTTTATTAATTAGTATAGAAAAATATATTTTATAATATGAAGTTCAAATAATTAGATTGTTTTGGAAGAACTATTTGACATTATATTCAGAACAATTTGACTTATGAAATTAATTTTAAATGGTATGAGGTATTAAGTATTGATGATTTAATTAATCTATAATTATTTGGAGTTTAAAACCTATGTTAAATAGATTTATTAATAGACGATTCGATTCAAATGCTGATAATATTCCTATAGTTATAGAATTATATAAAAATGAATTTGAGATCGATTATGATTCAATTTAATACGAGACTCAAAAATGAATTATAGTTGTATTCTCATATGTAACTATGCTCTCGTTAAATTTTGATGGAGATACCACAAATTATATGTGAAAAGTTAATAATTTTTATTAATTTAGATTTAAATATCTTTAGAGATATTGTGGTTACTTTTATCGGTGATTATTGAATTATTTTAAAAATTTGAGTCAAATAAAAAAGAAAACTTAAAATTAAATCATCGAGGCTAAGAAATGCAATGAGAATTATGAAAGTTTGGTAATGTATTTTGTATGAGAATTGTTATGAATTAATTATTAGCATTGTTTTTCTGTTCAATGATAAGATAATTATGTTATATAATAATATGTTTTCCTTTTCTCAATTGTGATACTTTAAAGAGAGAAAGTATACGGATTTATCATCACATTCAATGAGAATATATTTGCTAGTAATTGTGATATCTATGGAAAGGCAAGTGTACAGAGTTATCATCACATTTGATGAATAAATGTTGACTCGAGACTATTATATTTAATGGAGAGCAAGTGTACGAACTTATTATCATATTTGATGATAATATGTTAACTCATGTTTGTGATAGCTATGGAAGAAAAAATGTACGAACTTGTTATCACATTCAAAAAGATAATATGATATTGATGTAAGTGAATAGACTTGTTATATAATTAAATTTGTAATTAAGATTTTAAAAGTGACAATGAATTATAAAATAAATAGAATTTCTTTAAGATTGCACACTTACCTTAACTTGAGTATAGGATATGATATTTGGCATGAGGTGTTCTTTGGCAGTTTCTGACTATCAGGTGAGGTTCATCCCCCTAAAGCAAATGCATATTTGCAGTGGATATGTGTCTACTAGAGGTTCTCATATGATATTTGATGTAATTGCATCCATTGAATATACTGACTATTCATGAGGGTGACGATCTCCAAATATGTAAAAGACAACTGAGAAATAATACGAGAAATCACGGATCTAAAAAAGTAAAATAAAATTAATTAAAAAGTAAGTCGTTAATTATATTTTTATATTTAATTATTTACATGCTTATATCATAATTACTAGGCAATCATATTATATTTATTTACGTTTAGTATTCATATTGTATTAAATTATTATCTATCCTACATATATGCTATTCATTATTTCTAAAAAACTAATAATATACATGTTAATTTATTTAATAGCACTCATATTATAAATTTTTATTTAATATCTTTAAATTTGTATAATTATTATAATTATTGCTATTATCTTATTTGTTTATTAATATAAATCTATCTATATTATTATACATGCATATAATAATCTTCTTAAATCTCAAGATAATAAATTTATCTTTATAAAAATTTATTAAATATTTAATATAGTCCATAATTAGTTGATATTTCTTATTGAGTCCTATTAGTGAATTGATGTTGTTTTCAGTAATATTTTTACAGGCTTAGCACAAACACAAGAGGCATAAGTGAAATAATTAAAATATTATTTTTGATTATTTATGTTTAAAATATTATATTTATTTATAGTGTAATGTAAAATTATATATTGATGATAGATTGTATTAAGATGTAGCAAAATTGTTTGTAAATTAATAAAAAAAAAATTAACGTAACAGCTAAGATAATAATCGAAATTGTTACATACAATTTCTATATAATTAAAGTCATAAAATTGTCACATATATGTAACAAATATTGTAATATTTTTATAATTTTTATAACAAATATGTAATATTAAAAATTTGATTATTAAATATATAAAATAATTAGAATTTAGTAACATATATGTAATTATTTTTAAAAATATTTGTATTATAATTATGAGATCATCCAATTTAACCTGCACTGTTTGACTTTAGGTCTGATTCTGGAAACCTATAATTATTTGCAAATTACTATGTAGTACTCAAGGTTGATATCAATTAAATATCAGTCCAAATTTTTAATTTGATTCAATTGAGGCCTTTGGTTGAACGTCAATTTTAGTTCCAATTTCGATTTAACCGAGTGCTCGAACCAAGCTAGCGTAATTGGGCCCCAGAAGTTAAGACCATTTCGATTCGTCAAATTTAAATAGTTGGACCTGTACAGAAGCATTGATCAATCTGAGGAATTCCAAAGAAATTTAACCAGATTAATTTTCTAATAGAAAACGCCTTCTCCTTGCAGAGGATTGACAAAATTGCGATTTTTGGCCTTATTTGCAATGTCAATATTCACTCAATCCTAATTCTTAAACCTTGCATCATATGTTTAAATTTTCGAAGAATTAATGGTAAATTTTCATTGATCTTGAATTCTTGATGTCATTATCATATCTTTGACATCATTTTTTTAACGTTTACATCTAATTGAAATAATATAAACATTACAAATTTCATATTCAATAATGACATGCCAAAGCCATAACGAATGAAAAATATAAACACAAAAATACACAAATTTACGTAAAAAATCTCAAAATCGGCAATAAATCATAGGCAGAGGAAGAGATCACTGTATCAAAACAAGATATCTACATGATGAGAAGCAGTGGCTACAATATATATAGAATACAACTACTCTAGCAAAAATATAGTATAATTTTAGAAACGTTAGCTGAAATCAAGACTGAGTCAAGATAAGAATCGAGACAGTGTCAGGATAAAACAGTTATGTACCTTGGGGGGCGAACTTGATTTCAAATTTTAATTCTTTATATTATTTTTTTTTCTCAAAATTATCGCACCAGAAATTCTTCAGGTTGAACCAAATAGAATTCGGATCTCAAATTATTTTGACATCTCTTTAGTAATTATGTATTTGTTTTGGAGAGGATCATTAGCAAAGCCAAAAAAAAATGAAAAAATTAAATATAATTTACATTAAATATATATCTAATAGAGAAGAAATTGTAGAGTAGTATTCCAAATATTTACATGATTTTATTAATTTATAAATGTAAATTTAGAAAATTGATTTCACATATTTGTATGAGGCCTAGAGTGTGCATAAGATTATCATTAAATATGCGAATACAATATTTCAACTAATTTGAACGTGCAAATAGTTAATTAAAAATTAGTGAGCAATCGACAACAAAATAATAACTATAAATTTTAATTTTTTTATTTTATATATATGATAGTGGTAGCTTCATTATCCTTTTATTAATTATTATTAATCAGTTGATCTCATATTCCTTAATTAATGAAAGGGATAATTATATACATGCTACACAATTTAGTTTTATTTATGTCTTACCCATTAATTCTTAGTTAATTACGCTATGCATACTCAAAATATTATAAAATATTACATATACACATTTTAACTTATTTCTATTATATTGAATAATCATAATTTTTCAATAACCTAATTATAGTTAGATTACAAAAAATCTGAGCCGTTCATCATATTTTTTTAAAAATATTTAAATATATTTTGAGTGAAAATCTTAAAATCTTAATGTTTAGGTGGCGGCAAAGGAAGAAAACATCCGCGACGTGAATTGATTTTAGGACAAATCAACGCTTTAGTGTGGTATTAAGGAAGAGAAAAAATATGTACCATTAAGAGTAAAAATATAATTTTAATGATTTACTAACAGAATATTTTTTTTCAAATAGATTTTGATTAAGTTTTAACTCAAATGTGTGTATGTAAGATTTTGTAATATTTTGAGTGTATATAGCGTAATTAACTAAGAATAGATGGGTAATATATAAATAAAACTAAATTGTGTGTCATATAAGTAATTATCCCTTAATGAAAAGATGAGCATTTTATGACCAATAAGAGGTCTTCTGACTTTTGAGTTTTTTGATATATGAAAGAGGTTGTTAATTTGTAACATATGTTTTACATCATTTATGTATGATTTTATGTTACATTTTTTCTTGAGTATTTTCTACTGTAATTACATGAGATTTGTTTTTTTGATAGAAATTAGATGAGATCTTGGGCAATTCATGAGCCACTCGTGTTGGCACACTCGAAGGTCGGGCTAATGCGAGGCTTGGACGATTCAATGAATAGTCAAGCCTGCATGTTTGATTAACTAAAGAGCTCATGGACGGTGTAAAATAACTCCTGAAGTTCTGTTTAGCGCGAGAATCAAAATAAAGAATAAATAATACTTATTAAAAAAAGAATAATAATAATAATAAATAATTTTTTTTAATCATTCTACATAAGTTTTAATATAAAAAAATATTATTTTACTTCATATATTCAATATTTTTTAATAAAATTATCTACTTTATTTCACATCCAAAATCAAAATATTTGAATCAAGTATTTTGATCTAAGATGTAAATTAATTGAGTATGAGAAATAAATATTATCTTTTATATTAAATTTTATGTAGAATAATTAAAAAAAATTATTTAGTATTAATATTGTTATTTTTTAAACTGGTATTATTTTTATCTTAATTTTGATCCCCGCGTCAAACAGAAGCTTATTTTAGTCTTACACAATTTAAAATCACACTCAATTAAAAATAATAATAATAATAAATAAATTTTTATAACATTTTACATAAATTTTGATATAAAAAAATTATTAATTTTATTTGCATCGTAGATTAAAATATTTTATTCATCAAGAATATGAACACGATTAAATATGTGAAATAAAATTAAAGATGATTGAGTATATGATATAATAAAAATTTATTTATTATTATTATTTAATTTAATAATATTTTAATTTTAGTAGAATTAAAATGATTTTGAGGTCAAACAGGATCTTAGATCGACAGGCTCACTTCTTGGAGAAATTTTTGCGTGCATCGGTACACGGTATACCAGTCCAATTAGCACACGACACGTCAGCACGCCTGACCACTTTTATCCACATATCGTGTGCTAATTGGGCTGGTGTACCGTGTACCGGTACACACAAAAAATCTCCACTTTTTGAGGATCTTGGCATGCCCACTTTAGAATATTTGAATGCAATAATAATGCTTTTGAAATATACCTAAAAAATATTAAATGTAAATAACCTAATTTTTTTAATAAATATTATTTCTAAGTCGAAATATATATTGATGACCTACCATAACGTATGATGCCGCTTATATGTTCCCTAAGATCTCGTTTAGTTCGAGGCGAGATTTTTGGCAACATAAATTTTAATTATAAAAATCAACTATATTTCACATTCAATACAAATACGAAAATTAAAATTTAAAGTATTTCATATTTTACGTACTTTCTAATAGTAAAATAAATTTCTCTTATTAAACTTAAAAAATAAAATAATTTTTTTTCATATCTAAAAAAAATTTCGAACCAAACAAGACTTAAGATATAATATTTATGATTTCATACATGTCAAGCAACCAAAGTTAAGTTGTTCTAATTTAGACGTTAATATCTCGTTTAGTTCGATTGTTTAATTGAAAAAAACTTTATTTTATAAATTTATTGAAAATTTTAATTTAATATTAAAAAATATATAAAATATATAATAAAATTAATTATAATATTTATATTTATGTTAGATGTAAAATAAAATTATTTTTTATAATTAAAATTTATGTTGAGAAAGAAAAAATTGGAATTAAATGAAGTGTAAGAGAGAGTATCACATCGCCAAAAAATAACGACAATGCTCTTATTTTCACAAAAAAAAATCATTTCGTAAAACAACTAGCAATAAGAGGCAATTAAAAAAATATTTTTTATCAAAAAATAAAAATAAAAATGTTGAAAATGTTTAAAAACACGCAAATGATGCAGTTGCTATCAACAAAAAAGTTTTTTTATTTTTGATAGAAAACAAAAAAGTTTTTTTATTTTTGATAGAAAACAAAAAAGTTATAATCTCTGAAGATCTAGATTAAGTAAATTTAAACCCAATCAAATATACGAATTTGCCATTAATTTTTTTTTAATATTTGAAAAAGAAATTTGCTAAACTTCACTTTCAAAAAAAGTTGAGCAAAATATAAATTGATATACACAAATGTTCAAAATCGAGTATAACATACAAGAAATCGAGTATAGCATTATCTATAACAACAAATTAATTACGAAATACCAGCCAATATACGTAAGAGAAGCCATAAAAGTTCTCAGGCTCAGGGTGAAACAACCGAACTCGAGAGCACACCAGCTCGTGAAAATCAGGGAGCACCAACTAGCACTAAGGAGATGAAAGCAAACGATATTGGGAACCTAAAATTGCATGAAAAGGAACGAAAAAGACCGTCTTAGGCTCCGTTTTGTCGCGATGACCAAAATAGTATTGGTTTAAAAAAAAAAATAATAATAATAAATAAATTTTTTTAATAATTCTACACAAAATTTTAATAAAAATATCAACTTTATTTCACATTCTAAATTAAAATATTCGAATCGAGTATTTTGATCTAGAATGTGAAATAAAGTTAATATTTTTATTAAAAATTATTGAATATGTGAAGTAAAATAATATTTTTTATATTTAAAAAAATTTATTTATTATTATTATTGTTACTTTTTAAAGTAGTATCATTTTGGTCTTGATTTTAGTCCTCGTGCCAAACAGGGCCTTAATTAGATCACTTAGAAGACTCTTTTTCTTATCCAAAAAAAGGTTTAATTCTACAACACCAAATATTGCTGAAAGTTTTTAAAATATTTGATGATTATTTATGTGAGAATCTTGTAATTACGTGTATCGTAAACTTTTTACTTTCTTTTATTTTTTATAAAGTTACTCATATACAATATAACGCTAATAGTACGATGATTTTTTTGACCTACTATCTGATGTTGAGCCTCTTTTGTTTCGAGAGAATGCGCCCTTCTCTCCAATGAGTTTTGTATATCATGAAAGGGAATACTGGTTGACACTTATACTTTTTATATATTCGATTTAGTGTAATGCTATGGCTTAATAATCATTCGATATTCAGATTAATATTTAATTGGAATTAAGTTTGAGTTAAGTTTAGCATGCCAAGCTACCAGCCATATTTATATATCATAATTTTATAAAGTTGAGTTCAAGCCATATATCGGATTAACTTGAATTTAACTTGGCTTGAATTTTTTTAAAAAATAATTTTGGGTAAATTACATTTGAGCTCTTGAGATCAGGTGGGTATTACAAATTAATCCTAATTTTTAAAAATTTTAATTTTAGTTGATAAGATTTTAAAAGCGCCACAATTTTAGTCTTTTTTTTAGAATCTCGCATTTTTAGTTATTCTTTTCTAATAAAAAATATAAAACTTTATCATTTTTTACTAGCTTAAATAATTCATATATATATTTTAAAGGGCCATCATAATCTTCTTTCTTCTCTATTCTTTAAAAATTTAATAAAATTTTAAAAATTAATTTCCTTTTTATCTTGGCTTGTTTTGAACAAAAATTTAAAACTAAAAAATATAAAAATTAATATTTCAAAATTACATTCTAAAAAATTAAAAATTTATAATTGATAATAATCTTATAATATAATAATAAAAAATTAATAATTATATCTTAATTGAGCACAAATAATAATATTTATATAACCTCAAACATCAAAATTAAAATTTTTAAAAAGTTCGAAAAAATTTATGCAATTTACCCAATAATTTATTTATATAGTATAGTCGTTCGTTATTTTTACATGTAAAATATAAGACAAAATGAGTATATATTGGGAAAGCCAATAAGTATAATTGATTCATATTTAAAAGATAATGAATACAATTTTTTTTAACATAATTTTCAATTAACTTGGGATTAGAGCTAGCTAGATTAAGGTTTAAGAAAGCTCGAAATTGAACACTACTCTAGTCGTTACTCGTCTAACTTAAACTCGAAATTGATCTGAGTTCGAATCAAGCTATGAATAAAAAATCGAGCTTGAGTAATGACCTGGCTTGGCCGCTTCAACTCAGATCATTCTGATCACTATATAATTTACCGTCATTTATTATTATTATTATTATTATTATTATTATTATTATTATTTTTTAATAGTATTATTATCCCTATTTTTGAAAAAATATTGGTAAATCAAAATCAAACCTAAACATTTAAATCATCGCTTGAGCTACAAAATGCGATTTGAATAATTTTTTTATTTGGATGTTAGTTTGAAACTTATAAAATTTATTTCTCTTTTTTTTTAAGTTGTTGACGTAGAATGTAGGAGATCCCAAGGAATACCAAAAAAAAGAGAGAGAGTCCTGAGAGACGGTGGCGCGCAGAGGTATAAGCCTAATGGTTGAGGCTTGAGAAGAAAGAGAGTTCGGGGCATCTAGAGGAGCACACAATAATTTAAGGTGGTTTAAGGAGAAAGTCCCCTACGTTCACCGAGCGGTCAGCGAAGAGATTTCACTCGAAAAAAAGAACAACCACGAAGGCTTAATACAATGCTTGGGAAAGAGAGAGAGAGAAAGAGCTCCACAATTGGGGCTCTAGTACAATAAGAATGGGAAAATCAGGGAAGCTGCTTGCACTCTGGCCGCTCTTATTGATCTTCTTGATCTGATTTTTTTTTCTGTCATCTCCGATCCCCTTCCGTCTGAACTGTTCAGAGGTATTTGTAGGTGATGGAGTGCATAGCTTTGTCCTGGTTTTTCGGAGGAAAGGAAGTGAACAAGCTCTGGGTTCGCGCCGCTTGTCGGTCGTCGGAGGGACTAAAAGCCGCAAAAGAAGGATATTAACTTTCAATATTGGTACTGCTTTTGGGGATTCGTGACAGCTGGAGCAAGCGGATCATTAATTTACGGGTCTGGGAAAAGTATCTTTGTACGGGGAACGACTCGGTCGGGCCACGCTGATTGTGACAGGCACCGTTGAGTAACATCGTCATCGACGTTAGCAGGGATGGTCCTGGCTCGTCGTGGGCGAGGCTAGGTTGCAATCTCGTGGCCGAGATTTGACCGGGGTCTGATCTGTGAGACCAGATAGATGAATTAGTTAAATAAAATGAAGGCCAAAAGTCAGTTAGGTGTCATGTATACGGCAGGAATGCAGCGCTGGAACTACGTGTTAACAGAAGTAATAAATTTATTTATCTGTGAAAATAAACTATTTCAACGCTTATTTTAATTAGCTGATCGAAATCTTTTATTTTAGTTGATTTCAACACTAAGTTTAACTTAGATTTTATCGAAGATATTAATTCAAATTATATTATAATTTAAATCGCTATTACAATTATAACCCTGATGAATGATTGAGACTGCTGGGCTCCATCTCCATCTCACGCGAACTTTCGCCGCGCGAGAGCATTTAAAGGGGAGCCAGCCGTCCAACTCTTCATCCATTCTCATCTCCTCCCTCGATCTGATCGCCAGATCTCCACGCTTCCGGTGCCGCCTTCTTCCTCTTCGATCGATCTCACGAGCTTCTCCTTCGTCGATTAGGGTTTCTCTGCTTCTAATTTTTCCTCTGTTTTTCCGCTTCAGCAGATCGACTAGTTCAGAGAAGATCGATCGATGGCGGCGGCGAATGGGCCGGCGAGCAACGTGAATACCAGCGCGGCGCCGCCGCCGCGGCCGGGAGGGTTACCGAGGATCCAGACGAAGGCGGCGACCAAGGCGGCGGCGTCGGGGAAGGCGGAGGACGTGATCTGCCACGACGACAGCGTGCCGACGGTGAAGGCGCAGACGATCGATGAGCTGCATTCGCTGCAGAAGAAGCGGTCGGCGCCGACCACCCCTAGCAACCTCGACGGGGCCTTGCAGTCCCCCACCGCCTTCTCCCTCATCTCCGACGAGGAGCGCCAGAGGCTTCAGCTGCAGTCCATCAGGTGAGCGTTGAAAATTTTCCCCCATAATTCATAGATCTGCTGCTAAAAAAAAAAATTGAAATAAATTGAATTGTCATATTACTGATTTACTGCTGAAATTTAGTTTTTATGATTTTTATTTAAAAACAGGGTATATTTCATAAAAACACACGGTATATTGCATTTGAGTGCCTAAGTTATATAGAGCCTTACTTTTGCGTTGGTTTCACCCTTTCTTATAAATATTTCAAAAGTTCAAGTAATTTTTTGTCATTTTCCTCCTTGCTCTTTGTTTTATAACCTCCAGTAAGTGAAGGCTGAAAGCTAATATAATTATTTCAGATTAAGTTAATGAAAAATTTTAGTACGCACGTAATGATAATGATATATCATTTTCAAAAATCACATAAAATTAAATATTATTTATGTAACATTTTTTTTAACTCAGTATTTCTTTAAATATCATTTGTTTAGTTATTCTCATTTTTTTTAACTTACATATTATGGGGTAGGCCCACCAACGAGTCAGATTTGGGTCGGGTCAGATCCAAATCTAAGATGTCTTCAATCAGATCATGGCCAGCCCAGATCCTCTCTTGTTAAAAACCGAATCATGTGGGAACTCGGGTTTTCAAATTTAATTCATTTACAATAAATCTAGCACAATTATGTAAAATATATGATGATATTATGAGCAATATTGAAGCTAGATGGATTAAATAGAGAAATATATTGGTATGTTTTGTTATAAAAAAAAAATTCATCCAGTCTTAAAGATTTTTATATGATAATAGTAAAATTCGTTCATTGTTTTTATATGTTACTAAATGTTGGCCTATAAAACAGAAACACACAAATATAGTAAGTATTGCACAAATAAAAATGTTAAGATAGATGAGTAGATATGCAAGTAAAAGACAAAAAAAAAAAATGAATACATATTTCAGAAGTTTGAGTAGCTTCGATCAAAGATAAGTTCAAAAAGAATTGTATTAAATGGTCTGGGCATATAAACTGTAAGTTGATAGAAACTCAAGGAAGAAGAGTTGGATTAAAGAATTTCACCTATCTAAAAAATAAAGAGGAAGATTAAATAAGACATGATAAAAAATTATAAATAATTTGATAGAATGTAATAAAAATAATGAATTAGCTAATGGGATTAACATTTGTTGTTATTGTTGTATATCATATTTACTAATTGCAACTTGATTCGGTTCGAATCAGTTGCATGCATAATAGAAACCAGCTTGGACCCAAATCAAACCTGAACCAAAATAATCGGTTTGGGTCCAATTCAGGCTTCATTATATGCCTTCAAAACAACTAATTAATAATTATTAAATTCTGATTTCTCAATGATCTATTCTTCATTCCCTGGTCTTATTCAAGAACACAATATCTAAATAAAAACATTCATATAAATTTTTTACAAAGTTATATCATATAATAGTCATTAGCCAAGTTATTTTTTTATTAACACAATACTTGCATTTCGGGTCGGATTCGATTCCCTCGAATGACAAAATCGAGAATCGAATCGAAGTACTCGATTCTGTGAATTTCAGAACTAGAATCGAACCAAAGCAAATTGGAATTTTATTTACCATCTGTTAATGAGTTAAGTTAGACTTTCTTTTGTATCTAATGCGAGATATTTGAATTTTATACTACAACAATAACAACAACCAAGCCTTAATTCCACTAGGTGGAGCCGGCTACATGAATCCTTTGTTTTCCTTGCGCTCTATCAGTTACCAAATTCTTATCTAAGTCTAAGTAACTAAGATTACTCATTATAGTTTCTTGTCATGTCTTCTTTGGTCTCCTTCTTCCTCTTTGTACATGAGCAAAATCTAATAACTCAATTTTTCTAACTGAAGCTTCAATCAAGCCAACTTTCTTTAAATTTATTTTCAATTAGTTCAGCACCAATTTTTTTTTAAGATATACTCATTTTTCATTCTATTGAATTTTATACTAGAAAAATAAAATAATGTGAAAGTAGAAATTTCACCACATTCACAGTTTCACACTGCTTTAATCCTTTTATTAAACAATTGATAGTGTAATTTTGTGGGGGAGGTCTATCTGGTGCAGTCAACAGCTAAATTTTTTATAAAGAAAAATCCTCTCTAAACTTAGCTGTCAGGTGGATAGAGTTGCCATTTGTGCCTTCAAAGTTTAACTTTATATCTACCTAACCTAGTGAACTTATGGAATTATAAAAAAAAAAAAAAAATTATGGGTAGATTGCATTTAGGTCCCTTAGTTCAAGATTTAAAATTATGATTTTAAAAATTTAATATTTAGATTCCTATTTTTTGATATAATAATTATTAATTGAGTTATTTTATATTTTTAATAATAAGAAAATTGAAAGGACTGTTAATAATTATATCAAAAATCAAAAATCATTTATTAATTTATTGTTTGGTTCATACTCAAGTTAAGCATGATTTTTTTTTCAATTTTTTTTATAAAAAATATAATTATTTTTTAAAATGTATATATATAATGAGAAATAAAATTACTTAATTATGAAAATATTAAATTAAATTAGTTGATATATAAAAATTTATATAAATTTTATTTTTTTAAAAAAATAGTCATGACTAACTCAAACGTAGAGACCTAAATGTAACTTACCCTAATGTTGTTTGATTTATACTGGGACGTGGTTCCGATTGAGTTGATTCATTAGCTCGAAAATGACCTGAATGTGATATAATTACCGGCATAAATATTATTATTATTTTTGAAAGGTGATATTAGATGGTCTTTAACACCAAAACAACCCAATGAATATGTAACGTTAATTACACGAGTTGTAACCTCGTAGGATCGAGTCAAATTATATATATATATATATATATATATATATATGTAATGGGTCAGGATTTTTGACTCATTTGTTGAACGGGTCAAATAATTTATGAATGGACTCACAAATGATGGACTGTTGATTTGTCGTCAAGAAAATAATTAAAATTTAATTACTAAACAAGAGAAATCATATATTTTCCCCACTTTAGTATTAAACATTTATATTGTTTATTTTTTGCAATTAAAAAGGGACAGATTCAAAGTCATGGTTAAATGTAATGTTTATCTTTTGAATTTTTTTTTTTTATTGTAATCACCGAGTGAAGGTCTCGTTCATTCCATAGTTATTTTGTGATTTAAAATATTAAAATAATTATTGAAATAATTGATATTTATAATGATTTTTTTTTTTTTTTTATGGTTGACTGGGTTTCAAGGTTGGTGTTGACATTCATTTTTGACTGACTCATTTATTAAATCGATCAGATATTAAAATTTATGTTCGACTCATTTACTAAATGGTCACTGGATTTGGTACGTTAATTCGTTTATTATATATATATATTTATTTATTTATTTTTGACAAGCTTTTTATTATAACTTTTTAGTTGTTAATATTTGATAAATTTAATATTTTATATTTTTAATCAATACAATGATAAGGTAAAGTTCAATTTAGAAAATAAAATAAAATATAATAATATGTATATATTTAATAATTAATAATAAAAAAATAATTATTATTTATATAATATTTCACAGGTCTATATTTTTTAAAACTCATTATCTAGGTCTTTAAATCTCTCATTTTTGCATAAATTTTTAATTAGATTATTTTTTAATAAATTTCATTAATTCTCCATTAATACCTTAATAGAACTTAATTTTAAATTGAAATTTTAGATATAAAATGCTAGAATTACCCTTCTCCCCCTTTCTCTCCCTCTCCTCCTCTCCGACAAGTTGGCAGTCAGCGCATCGGCGTGGAGCGTCCGCGTTAGTGTGACGTTGGCATTATTATGCGCTACGATTGATGTCTCGCACAATAGCAACTGTGGTGCTAGATGGCCTTTAAGAAGGGGAAAGAGCTTTCTGTTAATTTTTTTACAGGAACTATATGATTTTTTTTTTTAAATTTAGGAATTCAATTCAAGAATTTTCAAAATTATGAACCTCCATGATATTACCTCATAACCTCAAGGACATAGATGATGTTTATTTATAATAAAATTTATACTAAAAGTAAAATATAAAAAATAATTTCATAAATTGGTCATTGATGGGTTATAAATAGGTTGACTCATTTATGACCTAAAACTATATAAGATCAACACTTATCTAGTTAAGTTGGTTCAGATTCCATTCGGGTCTGGTTTGTGGGCCAAGTAAAAAGTTGCCGCCCTTACTCCTCTAACAAGTGATTTTAAAACTGACGTTCACTTTACTAGTATTAAGTGGTTAATGTTGGTTGTGGTTCCACGTTTTTGCTTGTTTCGTTACGGTTAATTAAAATTTTAAAAGCGAGTGGCTCCTACTGTCATTGGGGTGATCAAGTGGGCTCTTAGTGTGCATGCATTCAATGCAGATTTTTTATATTAGAGCTTGTGTAGATTGTGATTAAAATTTATTTATTATTATTGTAATTTTTTTAATTAAGTATTATTTTGGTTCTTTGGTTATAAAATTGTAGTAAGATCAGTGATGATATATGGTACTGAATGCTGGCCTGTAAAGTGAAAACGTACAAATAAAATAAATATTTCAAAAATGAAGATGTTAAGGTGAATGTGTGGATATACACGAAAGAATAGAATGAGAAATGAGTATATTTAAAAGAAAGTTAGTGCTACACTAATTGAGGATAAATTTAGAGAAAGTCGGTTTAGATGGTTTGGATATATAAATCATAGGCCGATTGATGCTCCAGTTAGAAAAATTGAATTATTGGATCTTGGCCATGTACAAAGTGGAAGAAGGAGACTAAAGAAGACATGACAAGAAACTATAAGGAATGATCTTAGCTACTTAGACTTAGATAAGAATCTGTTAACTAATAGAACGCAATGAAAACAAAAGATTCATGTAGCCGACTCCACCTAGTGGAATTAAGGCTTGGTTGTTATTGTTGTTGTAATAATTCTGATGAATTTTGCAGTGCTTCGTTGGCATCGCTAACGAGAGAGACTGGGCCCAAAGTAGTGAAGGGAGATCCAAAGAGAAAACCCGAGACGCCTAAAACGCAGCAGCAGCAGCAGGACTACTTCTCCACCCCGGCGATCAATATCAGTGACAGCGCCTTAAAGTTCACCCATGTCCTCTACAATCTCTCCCCTGCTGGTAACTCATAATATTTCTGAACTAGTTTTTGTTATTATTCATTTGATTTTGAATTGTTCAAATTAGATTCCAGATTAACTCGAGTTTTAAAAATGTCATCTTTCACTAATACATACATTTGTATGCATATACGTGCTCAAATGTTAGCGTTGGATGCATGCATCGAGTTATTTTTTAGTTGGCTAATCGATTTTATTTCAAGAAACCATACTTCGAGTCAATAGAAGTTAATTCATTCCACATGAATTTCATTAACCTTTAAATCAATTTAATATAAGCGTGCTATCGTATATTTATGATAACTAGTGAAAAATTTCATCAAAAGGCAATGGATAAATGAGATTACATAGGCGTTTGTTATCGATTCAAGCTGGATTTGTAATATGTAATATTTTTTATTCTTTTAATCAAACCGATTTCGAGCCATGTCTATCCGATACCAAAAAATGACTCGTTAGTTGGCTCATTTGGATCGAAATCGAATTCGATTCAGAATTTGATTTAATTTTTGAACGATCTTCGATTTTTGAGCAAAATTAACGGCCTTACGTAAACGATGTAGATATGTTTGTTCAATTATCATTCGATTATACTCAGAGTTAAGTTAGATTCTGATTTCTTTTTCAGAGCTATATGAACAAGCTGTGAAGTATGAGCACGGATCATTCATTACATCGAGCGGAGCTCTAGCCACACTATCAGGCGCCAGAACGGGTCGTTCTCCAAGGGACAAGAGGGTCGTTAAGGATGAGGACACCTCAGAGGACCTCTGGTGGGGAAAGTAAGTTGGTGCCCTTCGTCTTCTTCAGTTCAAAAGCCTTCATTTATATTCCTCTGGCAGGCAGTCACCTATTTTTTGTTTTAGGGGCTCCCCAAACATTGAGATGGATGAGCATACCTTCTTGGTGAACAGAGAGAGAGCTGTTGATTACTTGAATTCTTTGGATAAGGTTTGCCTTCTCTCCTCTCCGTCTTTATTCGAAGTAAACTGAACCGATCAAATAAGATTATAAACCTGTAATCGGTTGTTCATCCGGTTCAGAACGGCTCTTCTACAGCCAAATTGCAAAAAAATTCATGAAGAAATACTCACTACGCAGGATAGAAAAAGAGAGCAGCTTGGCAGAATTCAAAAGAAGTTAATACTCGAGTTGTATGAACATAAAATTAACCTGAATTTTAACACTAGTTTGCTCGTCTTGAATCTGAACAGGTGTTTGTGAATGATCAGTTCCTCAACTGGGATCCAGAGAATCGCATTAAAGTGAGGATTGTTTCTGCAAGAGCTTATCACTCCCTCTTCATGCATAACATGTAAGTAATAAAGAATTAGCCGCGATTGAGTTCAAGTCTCGTTTGTTAACTTTAAAAATTTATCGATCATTTAATAGGTGCATCCGTCCGACACCTGAAGAGCTGGAGAACTTTGGCAACCCAGACTTCACGATCTACAATGCCGGACAGTTCCCGTGTAACAGGTACACCCATTACATGACCTCTTCGACTAGCATCGATATCAACTTAGCGAGGAGGGAAATGGTTATTCTTGGAACTCAATACGCTGGGGAGATGAAGAAGGGCCTCTTCAGCGTCATGCATTATCTCATGCCCATGAGGGGGATCCTCTCCCTGCACTCTGGCTGCAACATGGGCAAGGAAGGGGACGTTGCCCTCTTCTTTGGCCTCTCTGGTGAGCTCCATTTCTTGCTCCTTTTATCTTCATACTCGACTCTTTCTTTATACCCTTGTTCAAAGTTGTAGAAACGTGACGTTCCTCAGATGTTCTTCATCATTTTTATCATGATAGTCTATTCAATTTTAGAATAAATCATAACCCTTCTAACCCAAGTGAAATCTAATTAGGAGACTAATACTTTTTTTGCCAAGCATTGTTGCTGCGTTAAGATAATATTGGTTAATACCAGATTTTAGGGTAGAAAAAACAGGGGCTCAATTGGGATCAATACATTGCATTAACTCGAATGCTTGGCCTTAACCACTCTGTCTACTATCCATGGATCTGCTGATTAACATCAATCCTTTGCTGTAGGCACTGGCAAAACCACTCTGTCTACAGACCACAACAGGCTGCTAATTGGTGATGATGAGCATTGTTGGAGCGATAATGGCGTCTCCAACATTGAGGGCGGTTGCTATGCTAAATGCGCTGATCTTTCAGCTGAAAAGGAACCCGATATCTTCGATGCCATCAAGTTTGGGACTGGTAATTGATCTCAGTTCTTAATTTCCAACTTATCACTTTACCTCTCTGTTTGTGATGGATTGCTCCCTGTGATTTTTTTGATTGATCGATCGATCAATGTAATGACAGTGCTCGAGAATGTCGTCTTCGATGAGCACAACCGTGAGGTTGATTATGGCGATAAATCTGTAACAGGTTAAACGAGTTTGATTCTAAATTATAAGTTGATCGATCGAGCTCGAGTTCTAATCTTCTGTTTTTGGGACAGAGAACACTCGAGCTGCCTACCCCATTGAGTACATCCCCAACGCGAAGATACCCTGCGTGGGGCCTCAACCCAAGAACGTTATCCTCTTAGCCTGCGACGCCTTCGGCGTTCTCCCTCCGGTGAGCAAGCTGAGCTTAGCTCAGACAATGTACCATTTCATCACCGGCTACACGGCCCTCGTCGCCGGAACAGAGGACGGAATCAGGGAGCCCCAGGCCACGTTCTCCGCCTGCTTCGGCGCCGCCTTCATCATGCTTCATCCCACCAAATACGCGGCGATGCTGGCGGAGAAGATGCAGAAGTACGGCGCCAACGGGTGGCTGGTAAACACCGGCTGGAGCGGCGGAAGGTGAAGCTTTTATTTCATGATTTGATGGCGATGGGAAGGAAGGAGGAAGGAGATGGAAATGGAGGAAGATGGGTTATGGGTTTGGATGTTTGGTTTCAGGTATGGAGTTGGGAGCAGGATCAAGCTGCCGTATACTCGCAGGATCATTAACGCTATACATTCCGGAAGTCTTTTGAAAGCAGAGTATGGTAAAACAGAGATCTTTGGGCTGGAGATTCCGGCGAAGGTTGACGGAGTGCCGCCGGAGATTCTCAATCCCATGAATGCTGTAAGCTTTTCTGTTACCCAAATTTATTTATCAATCTATCAGCACGTTGGCATTTTATATTTTGTTTTTTGGGAAAGTTACATACAGGTCCTTCAGGTTTTACATTTCTTTCATATAAAGTCATTTTTTCTTTAACTATCCTTTCCTCCCAATTTTTTGTTCCTGATTTTTCATATTTATTTCAATCTGTTCCACGTAAATTAACATTAATCAAACCTTTTCTATTCTAATGAATGTATCAGTATTTGTACCACAAACTCAACCTTATAATAATTGGGTTTGCGGATCAAATCTTTCATTGACGTGGAAGTGAATTGAAATTATACTGTTTTGAGTTAGAAACTCTAAACTAAGATTACAAGAAGAAGAAAAAGAGTTCGAAGAAGCTTTTAAAGACGAGCAGTATTTTATTTTAAAGGAAAGTGACGGAGCTTCGACTCCCCCTAAAGGAGGGAAGGAATGAAGAGAAGAGTTGCAGACAATTCAGTGGGAGCTCTACTTGCGAGAGCTAGCTTAATAGTCTGAGGATTGCTATAGTCGAAGAGTTGTTGAGCATGCAAGCAGCACTAGCTGGCAGTCTCCTTTAGTTAGTTCCGTTGAGAAATTAGCTATTTAGGAAACCCTCGTCTCACCATAAATGCGGGTATCTTACATTTTTGGTGAAAAAAGATTAGGTGAGAGTAGGTGGCTACTCATTAATTCCCAAACGGCTAAACGGCATGAGCCCACATTGCCTGTCAAATCAAGCACTGATGATGAGATTCTCCCCTTGCCCCTAAGCCTGAGTGCTGCGTAATAGAGCAAGACTATAATACGACAAGAGCTACCAGCTGGCACCTGTTTGTTTGAGACCGTTCCACCCATATTAGGCCTTTCAACAACAAGGCATAATCTAATCGAGTGCTTCGAACTTGTTCCGAAAGAGAATTCGAGGATCTCATAAGTGGGTTAGCCTAAAGGCTAAATCTGCTACCTGTCAAAATTAAGTGACGTCGCTAATTTTTTCCCTCAACATACACTAATATAAATAAACTCTTAAACTTAGGATTAATTAAATTCTTTTTCATTTAATAAGTAATTAGCTCTTCTTGGTCTCTCTTCATGCAGTGGGAGAACAAGGAAGCCTATAAGGAGACTCTGATGAAGCTGGCCAATCTCTTCAAACAGAACTTTGAGGTGTTTGCTAAGTATAATATTGGCTCAGACTGCAAGCTTACTGAGGAGATTCTGGCTGCTGGACCAAACATTTAGTAATGTTTTAATATATATATATATATAGAGAGAGAGAGAGAGGGAGTGAAGAAGAAAAAAAAAAAAATATATATATATATATATATATATGAATGATATATATATATATATATATGAATGATGCTACTTTTTATAGAATATTAAAATGAGCTTGTGTTATTGTGTTGGTATATCGTATTATTTAGATAAAAATAATTTGATGATGTATTTAGATTATATTTTTAAAGTTATAAAGTTATTTTGACGAGAATGTAGATATTAACTCCGCTATAAATAGAGAAATCAGTATTATAAAAAGTTGAGAAAAAGGAATTATGTATATGATTATGTGGTGTTTATAGAATATTAAAATGAGCTTGTGTTATTGTGTTGGTTTATTTTATTATTTAGATAAAAATAATTTGATGATGTATTTAGATTATATTTTTAAAATTGTTTAGACGAAATCAGTACCAAAAAAAGGTTGGGAAAAAGGAATTACGAATATGATTATGTGGTGGAGGAGCTAGAGGTCATTGCAATTTTAAAAGTAAATTAAAAAATTTAAACATTTTATATTAAATTTTTAATTTAATAAAAAAGTTTATCAAAATATGGTAAAATAATTAATTATATTAAAAATAATCTAATTAAAATATTAATGCCAAAATTTGGAGGCTCTATTAATTAAAAAAATTTTAAAATCATGAATCTTAATAATTAACACTCTAGATTATAATATTATGATATTAAATAAAATAAAATTTACTAGCTAATATATATATATATATATATATATATATATTTACATAATAATTTTAATATCTAGATTGCATTGAAGTGAGGCTTCATCAGTGAGTCATTAGCCTACTGTTTGATGCATTCTCTCTGGAGTTATAATTAATTAATTACTCCTGCTCACATTAAATTTGATATCATATCGAGCATAAAAATTAATATTAAAATAATTAAATGCCAAGGTTTACTAATCTAATTTTATTTTTACATTTTACATCAATTTCAAACGAAAAACTAATTTTATTGATAAATAAATAATTTTTTTAAAATAACATAAAGACTAGATGTAATTGGTAATTTTACCTTCAATGAATAGTGACACACTAAATAATTAATTTTTAAGTTCAATTAAATAAAAAATTTATTTTTTAAGAATAACATAAGTAATTTTTCATATTTTTATGTTAATTATGCCTACATTATTTCTTAGCTACCTATATATATATAAAATATGAAGGAAGAGTTCTACTCATTTTATTTCTTTAATTCTTTTAGTGCTTATTAAATCCGTAAAAAGTTACAAATATTTGTTCAAATAATAATGTAATTACTACCATCAGGCAATTAGACTAGCGGCGGTAAATATATCACTCGAAACTCGTTCAATTTTTTAATTTATTTGAAATCAATTCAAAAATTTTAAATCGAATCATGAGCTAAGGACTTTGGCTCGGAGTTCATTTTGAGCCAATTTCGAGTTGGCTCTAGTACGCTCGAAAATATAATTTAATTTGGCTTAAAATTATATGTATAATATAAATAATATTAATATTATATATATATATAATACCATTATACATAATGTAGTTGATGGTTTAGTAATAGAGTGGAGGAAATTTAAAGTTTATTTTCTTCAAAGTCTAGAGATCAAATTCTCTTGAATACATAATATCTCTATATTTTTTTACAATTACGAGCCGATTCGAATCATGATTCGAGCCGGCTTGAAATCAAGTCATTTCGAGCCGGCTCAGCTCGAAATGACGCGATTTCGAGCCGAGCTGGCTCGAATCACATCTTATTTCGATTTCGGACTGATTTTGAGCTGAGCTAAACTCAAAAATTTTGATTTGGAATTGCCTTCGACTTGCTCAAAATCGGTCTGATAACGGCGCTCTGCAATCCCGGTTATGGCTGCTATCAAACAACGTGGTAAAAACTGAACCGATAATCGAACCTGAACAACAATTGGTTCATGGTCGGACCGGTCGAACCGGTCTAACCGGTTGGTTCAATTACTAATATTAATATCACAAAATGATATAATTATACACACACTTAATATTTAAAATATAAAATATTTATTATATAAATATAATTAAATAATTAATATCCAATACGATAAATAAAAATTAATAAATATATATATATAATTTCTAATATGACAAATAAAAATTAAAAACTATATATTATATATATTCAACATAAAATTAATCAATATAGATCCATATTTAAATAAAAAAATTAGTTATCTTTAAAAAAAAATCATAAACATAAATTCTTTATCTAAAAGCCTTATTGACTTGCTTACAAATATTAATCAAAAAAAATAAATATAAATTTTTCGGTTGAACTGGCATTTAACTTGTTCATTCAGTTCATACAGTTTAACCGTTCAATCCGATTTATGCCGGTTCAATTCGGTTCAATTCGGTCTAAATCGGTTCAATCTTTCTTCGGTTTTAATATAGAACCGGACCGGACTAGAGACCGGTTCATGGTCCGACCGGTCGAACCGGCCGGTTCGGTCAGGTTTTGACAACATTGCTATCAAATAGGAATGGAATTATGGAAAGAATAATGAAAATTTTTTTAAAGCAATTTTTAGGTTCAGCACACAAAGCTTTCATTCCTTTGCTATGCACCCATAAAAAACTATTAATAAAATATATAACAAAAGTAACTATTTTTATTATTTGAATTTTTATTTAATAAAAATACATACTCTTATTAGTTTTAATATGAACATTTAATTTCACATTATCAAATTGAAGATAATCTATGGACCATCTCTTCTATAAATAAGATGCAAAAATAACACATAACAAAAAGAAACAATAATTTATTAATAAATAATAAAATTTATTCAAATATTGAATAAGAGGTGTCATAGCTAGTCACATAGTTTTTATTTATATAAAAATATAATAATTATATAATTTTTATTTATATAAAAGTGGCATTACCAAAAGAGTGTCATATAATTTTTTCTTATATTTTATTTATATAAAGGTGGTGTAATAATTTTTTTTTATTATAGTGCAATTAATTTTATAGAACAAAATTGAAAATTATGGAATTAAAATAATGGTTAAATAACATTTCATGATGGCTGAAAATAGAATATTAAAAATATAATCTGTAATTCAAATTTTAAATAAATTTAAACATGAAATTTTTAATATATTTTTTATTATATTGTTGTATATCTAATTTTAAAAAGAAATCCACATTTGACTTACAAAAGTATTTTAAATTCAGATTCTACAACCAAAATTTGACTTTGGCAATCAGTTTATATAAGTTCAAATTCTATATTCTAATTATATTTTAATATCCTAAATTAATATTTATAAAATAAAAATAGCCAAATGCAATTTTTTATTTAATTGAAGTCAAATATATTGGGGTATTTGATTTGAGCATGTAGGAATTTAAAAGTATAGTTAGAACATAATTAATAGTTTAAATTTCAAAATATAATTCATATAATTAAATAAAAATAAGTGTATTTTTGTTTGGTTTGTCTAAAAAAATCTCATTTTTTAAAAAATTTAAATTATACACAAATTCAAATAATAAAATTTAATTTAATTTCATATTTAATTTCATTATAATTTAGAATATTTTTATTTTAAAAAATTTCTCACATATTTACTGGGCGAGGTGTGATGGCGATAAATAAAATAAATTTAATATTTTTTTCTTCAAACATTGATCTAATGACCTACCTAATTCCTTTCTATATAAATCTCATTCTTATGCAGAGAGTAAATTGATTTTCTTTGATTTTTTATTCATTATGTGGAGCTGAAGTTCATGAAAAAAAATAATTTTATTTGTCTTTATGATGAAGTTTTTTCATTAATTTGACACGATACTTATAAGAGGAGAACTTTGCTTGCGCGTAGCGCATAAAATGTTTATGTGCGACCAAATGAGTTAAGGGAGCGATTGTGCATGAGAGGAAAGAGAGAGATAGTAAAAGAGAGAGTGCGAAGAAATAAAGCACGTGAAAATTTATGTGGTATGAAGAGATTTTTTTACGTCTATAAGCAAAGTCGATTTCGATTCCACTACATACGGTGACATTTATAAGTCGGTCAACCTGTTAGAGTAAGAGGCATTTTCTCTTGCATCAACTACGTAGCTTTTGTCTGAGAGGGAGAAGCACGGCTTACTAGTGCTACTGATACCAACCATTTGCCTAAATTAGGGTGGGAAAATAAAGAAGACGGGCATCGCGGAGTGGTTATAATATAAGTAGCAGTTGTATCGTTCTATGGCAACTGGCTAGATTCCATTGGTATAGACGATTCAAGGACGGAGGACAAACCTTAATTACAGGGGTTTCCTTACGCAATTGTGTTAAGCAGATCTGGGATGATGGGGATGAGGGATGAACTGCACAAGATTTAATCTGTCAATTATGATTGAATTGGCTTGGTACTATATGGATGGTTAGAATTAGGGTTGGGCATGAGCTCAAGAACCCGCCTTACCCGGTCGGTGAAAATCAGGGTTTGGATTCCCAAAATCACGTGCCGAATTTGAGATTGATTCAGCTGGCCAGACTCAACCAGAACCAGCTCTATATTAAACTTAACTCAGCTTGAACTTGATGCGACCTGCTCAATTCTCAAATCTATTTATGTCGCTTTCAAATTTTTTCATTCAATTTTTTAATTGTACCAAATCTGTCAGTTTGTGATGTTTATCTTTATTTTACATTAAAAAATATTTTTTTAAAAAAAAGAAAAGAAACAAGAAATCAGAAATAAAACTAAGGAAATCAACAGGAAAGTCGTGTTTCATAAAAAAATGAACAATAGTTAGTGGAAATGGACCAAATGGTGATTTTCAAGTTAACTATTAGAGAAATCAATTATTTAAATCAATAATATATTTAAAAAATATTATAAAAAGATTTTAAAATTATTATTTTAAAATAACACCTATATACACTCAAAATTGTGCATGATATCTAAATTTTACTCTTAATTATTACAACAAAAGAGTATGAGATTTTACTTATTTTATAATATGATCATCTGCTAATACAATATAATAATAAAAAATTATTCAAATAAAGATTTAAATAACACATTTTTTTAGATCAACAATGACATATTATAGATATGATTTAAATAACACAAATATTTGAATAATATAAAACAAATTTCCTCTTAAAATTAATTTTTAAGATTCCAGTACTTTGATTTAGGATTTAAAATAAAATTGATATTTTTATTAAAAAAATTAAGTATATGAAATAAAATAATATTTTTTTATATTAAAATATATATAGAATGATTAAAAGAATTTATTTATTATTATTATTATTTTTTAAATTACTATTATTTTGATTTCCACGCCAAACAGCACTAAAACCTTTACCATCCATCAGATAAAGAGAGGCCCAGTTCGGAATTTTATGATTTTGTTTGGGTCAAATTACGCCCACCTGAGTTTAACGTTTAATATCGCATAGGTCTACGTTTTTAAAATTATAACATCGGGTCTCTAAGTTTTAATAAATTATTAAATGGGTCCTTTTTTATTATTTTATAATTAAAGTTTTTAAAATTATCGTTTTACCCCTGCCCCTCTCTCACTCCCGATCCGACGCACGCGTGCGGGTTGCGGCCGCTGGCGGACTGGTCGCGCGGCCTGCGCTCATGCGCGAGATCGGGAGGGGAGAGAGAGGCTGCCTCTCTCTCTCTCCTCCCGATCCGGTGAAAGCACGTGCGCGCGCCAGATCGGGAGGAGGGAGAGAATGACAAGGGTAAAACGCTAATTTTAAAAAATTTTAATTATAAAAAAATTAAAAGGATCATTTAATAATTTATTAAAATTTGGGATTCCGATGTTATAATTTTAAAATATGGATCTGTACGATATTAAGCATTAAACTCAGAGACCTGGACGTAATTTGCCCTTTTTTATATTCAAGAATTTTTGAATTGAATGTATTTAAAGCGAGTCAAAATCTGAGCCACTCGATTTCAAATCAGCGGACCAAATTTCAAGCTTGAGGATGTTTTGATGTCGCGGTCTCGCTAGTCGTGGTCAGTGGATAAGCCCACAATTTAGGGCCAGCCCACGCAGGAAACGGTTGTAAAAGGACGGAAATGCCATTGGCTCAATGGCCCTGCTGAAAATCTTCTAACTTTATGAGGGTATTTTGGGGATGAAGTTTGAGGCAGGAAGCTTCGCTGCGCCTTCCTAATCCTTGCGACCGCAAAATTTTCAGGAATATAAATAGCAATAGTTTTCATTAAAATAATTCGAATCAAGATAATGGTAGGCTCCTTTCAACCTTCGCGAAATACCGCTTATACCCCTTAAATTAATATGCTCTGATACTTTTTATTTTTTTAAAAATAAAAAAAAATAGAAAACTTTGAAGCATAATTAATATTTTTTTAAAACAAATTTGCACTATAAATATAATTACTTTTTAGGATGTAATAACGTAACAAAATTCTCTAAACTTTAAGATTATAAAAAATATGAAATATTTATAAATATTTTTTAAGTTTAATTTAATTGTTGTAAGACATTTCAAAGTAATTTTTTGAATTAAGAGATGCATTAGCACTTTTTTTTTACTAAAATGATATTTCAAAATTTGAGAATTCTAATTATAAAAATAATTTTTTGACTTAATGAGTTACACCCGAAGTTGCCCTAAGTGTTCAAGTTTTTATTAATGATCATTAAATATTTATTAATCCCACTAGAATCTAATAAAAAAAGCTCATGATCTTAATTCTTATGCTGAATTAATAAATTTATAAAAAAAATTTATTATAACTATTTATAATTTTATTTTATTTAACAATGTGGGGGTAATCACATACCAAAAATATTACAAATAATCTAATAATTTTAACATGTGTGAAATATAAATTAAAAAAATAGAATCTCGTATTTAAATTTTGAGAGATTGTTAAAAATTTCTAGGAAAATAAATTACGGTCCTATTTGGTGCGAGGACCAAAATGATACTAATTTAAAAAATAATAATAATA